>ML778406.1:586929-630150 GCA_009831015.1 Picea engelmannii
CAACTTGCAGATCAGAATGGTGGAGAGCCAAAACAACCTTCAATTTCACCAAAAGTCATTTTTCTGATTTCTTGCAAATTTACCAGATTTTCAATTTCGAATGCTCCATCCATCGTAATCTGTTTCTTCTTCGAATCTGTACGTGACCTCTGTAGCAAATCGAATATGAAACGCATACAGCTGAGATGCACTGACATCTGAGAAGGAAGAAAGTTGAACAGCTGAGGAGGAAGATGAAGTAGTGCCGGTTAATAATCCAAAGTGTCAATTATATGGTGTTACAGTAATTTCTTAATATGATTAGGTAAATGTTAAAAGGTAAACAGGTTAACGGATGCATTTAAAAATACAAGGAAGTTATGAAGAACAAATCACATTCATTGATTTGGGAGGACGACTAAGAATATGCCAGCATCTTCAATTGTTAGCCATCAGATTAGAATTTTAGATTAAAAGGTCATTAATAGTGCCCATTGCCAATAGGTATACGCCTTTCGGCGTAATTAGGACGAGCAAAAATATTTCAACCATATTTAATCTTATGCATACAAAACTGATTAAATACTAAAAACATATTAAATGTGCCCATTGTTAATCAGTATAGGTCTTTCAACATAATAATGTTTGTTGTCAACAGGATCACTCCCAACGTCGCTCAATGGGTTCAATTCAGAGCAGCCTAGTGATCTTGTATCTCTGGAAATATCCATACAATTAAGCGCGCATCTCAGGTCTACTAGTCTAATGTAAAATTGCATTCTAATAACGACTCGACTAGTGTGTCTAAGTCTCCTGCAATGTAAATGAAATAAGTTGTCGATCTACGTGTTGTATCTGATGTTGTAATGTCACTTATCTAATAATTGAAGTTAATCAGCAGCCAAGCTGCTTATTTCTCGCTATTTTAAATAAAAGTTAGTAAGTGAAGTGCAGAAATATTAATTTAATATATAAGAAATATTATAATTTTTTTTTTTTTAAATTGTGTTTTTAAGTTTTTTTTAAAAATAAATTATTTCTCTATAACAAATTTCTTAAATTATATTTATGGATAGTGTTAGGTTTCATGGAGCATATTATGAGGGAGATGTGTGATTCATTGTGTGTTCAACATGGAGTTGAAAAGTGATATTTAAAAAAAATGTTTATAACAAAAACATATTCCAATATGGATCATGAATAAAATATTTGATCATCTACATCAAGTAAAATAATTTTATATCAACTTATAAAGAGATAAGCTCAGAGAATTAGAGTAATTGAAAGTAGAAAAAATATTATTTCATTGATGTGTGCTTTCTACTTCTTAGTATGATGGAGATGTGTAATTTTTTCAATGCTTTAATATGGAGTTGACAGGTGGAATTTAATATATAAGTGGGTGAGTGCAACCTAATGCTGGCCTCTCATGACACATTAGTGACAATGCAAACATGAAAAAACAACATGTTAACTTGGAGAGATTATTCAAAGTACTTGGACAATGAATTTGAATATGATGTAAAAAGATTAAATCTAAAAAATTGAATCAACTCTCTGATAATGGAAGTAAGCTTATTACAACTAAAAAAGTTTTCAAAAAGAAAAATATACACATGTAGTAGGCTCAAAAAAAAAAATGAAATCATGAAAAGGAAGAATAGAAAAATTATGGAGATGGAAAGTACATGGTGCATAGCTCAAATGTACCATATCGATATTGGGTAGAAGTAGAAAATACTATGGTTTACATCCTTAACAAAGAAAAAATCGGTTGTATTTTTTTTGCAAATATTTCTAAATAAAGGAGAAGCGTAAATGCAGAAAGAAAGATATATATGTTTTTGGGTTACAATGAGGAGTCCGAAGCAGACTTGGATGTCTATTAAAAAACATATATATGATTAGCATAGATGTTTTTATAGATAAGAAAATACAATTCTTTTCTAATACTGATATTTCTAAAAATAGTAGTGTATGAAAAATTATCAATGATTTAGGAATAAGTTGTAGTGCTGAAATCAAGTCTCAAAATCAAAAGCATCAAAGGCATCATGTTTCTGGGAGGGATTTAGTGAAGAAAAGAAAGATTCACATTTAGGAATAAGTTCTAGTATTGAAATCAAACAAGTTTCAGAATCAAAAGCATCAAAGGCTAATTATGTTTTTGGGAGGGATTTAGTGAAGAAGAGAAGGATTCACATCATAGTGAAATATGAAAGGCTAGAACATGATACCAAAGTCGTACTATAACACGATGTATGATGTTTAGGAAGATGAATTGTTAAAGAAAATAGAAGGTCGATCTAGACGATAGGGGAAACACAGTGTACAAGGTGGTGAACACGTAATAGGTGGTTCTTTGGATAAATACAAAGCTTGTATTGTCACCAAAGTATATGGACAGGAGGAAGTGGTCGACTATGAAGAAATTTTTTTTCCAACTATAAAGATGGTAACCTTTCAACTAGTTATCTCCATTGTTGCTCATTTTGGATGGAAGGTATATCAATGGATGTAAAAGTTTCTTGTTAAATGGAGATTTGAATGTAGTGGTTGGCGAAATAATAGTTAGACTCAAACATGATCCACTATCATGTTACTTCAAAATTTATCAATATCATAGAGAATATCATGGAGATTCTAGATTAAAAAAAAGTCAATTTCTAACCCACTCTCTATATCAAAAATAATGGTAATGGACTAGTAATCTTAATTTTCTATGTCAATGACATTTCCATCACTAAAAAAAAGTCAATTTCGAACCCACTCTCTATATCAAAAATAATGGTAATGGACTAGTAATCCTAATTTTCTATGTCAATGACATTTCCATCACTGAAAAAAATGTCAACATGATTCAATAAGTCAAATATAATATATGTATTATTTTTAAAATGATTAATTTAGGACTATTTCGTTATTGTTTAGGTATAGCATTTTGGAAATTTGATCATACTATATTTGTATCACAAGTCAAGTATCCACTTCTCTCTTAGAAAAATTCAAAGTTACTTAATGTAAGTTTAAGTCTACATTTATGGAAGTTGGGATCAAATTCTTATTTAGCATTGACTCACCACTTATCAATAAGTTATTGTATTGGAAATTGATAGGTAATTTGATTTATCTTACTACTAATTGATTAGATATATATTTAGCGGTAAGTTGTTCTTCTTAGTTCATGTCCAAGCCTCAAGAGGTACATTATCAAGATGAAAAAAAAATTCTTCAATATGTCAAAGAGACCCTTTAATTTGGAATTATATATCATATATCTATCAACTTCATCAACTTCATGCTAACAAGATGTATTGATATTGATTGGGTCGGATCAATGCATACGAGGAAGTCAAGAATAGATTATGTGTTGATTCATGGTTTAGGGGTAGTATCATGGAAAAGTAAGGTACAATGTATATTATCCTTATCCTCCACTAAAGAATAATACAAGGAAACCATTTGTACAAATTCTAAATCAAAGTGGTTACAAAGGATAGTGGTTGATCTTCAACTTAACAAAGCAACATGAACCTCACTTTTTCGTGAAAATCAATGTTCTTAATATGGTGAATAACCCATTTTATCATGCCAAAATTAAGAATATGAAAGTTTATCATGATTACGTTAGAAAATTTCATGATAATGAGTACATTTGTCTTTCTTATTGTCCTAAAGTAGATAAAACTATTGACATAATGACAAAACCACTTGGTACTGATAAATTTGGCAAGTTTATATATAAAATTGAAGTTGTATCTAGTTTAGTCAATAATGAGGTGTTATGTTAGATTAATCATGACAATTTAGCTTCTTCATTTGATACTTTAGTTGTTATTTGAATGATAATTCAAAATGAAATGGTTTCAATTCTTTAGAAAATTATTTCAATTATTTATCAAATAGATATAGGTTGTTAATATGCATCTATGATATATAATAAGACTATATGAAATGTACAAGATGTATCTAAGGAATATAAGATGTCGTCCTGTTTTATTTCTTATATAAGGCATAATCTAACCTGGAAGTCGATCTTTCTCCTCTTAATTGAAAGAGAAGCTTGATTATTTTTGTGTATCAGTGTGGTTCATCTTTCTAGAGACTAGATAAATAAAAAACATTTTTGTAATGTTTTTTCCACGAGGAATTAACACATGTATACAAAATGATACTTTATAATTCAAGTCAATAAAACTCACCATACATGATATTGTCAGTCGTGAGGGTGTTTCCCTCCTTCGTAACTGTAATAAATCTACTACACCACCCTATAGTAATTACAAGAATCAAAGCATCAAATTTAATAAAAAAATACTAAGACCAATTCCAGTCATGATACATAAAAAAATTCATCAATGAATGATCTCACCATAGGCATAAATTCACTTGTAGGTGGATCATTTGAATAGTACAAGATAATCCAAGTAAAAATATATTATTTCATTAACCATGTCTACATCATATGATGGATGGGTGGATCCATGAAGTTGAAGTGGTGCATCTACAATGGATGAAATGGTGTGGGATGCGACATAGTGGACTGGTAGGTGTCATACAAAAGAGACCATTGTGGATGGACATGATCACAAAGGTGGTGGGTGTGGGCAGTGATAAAACCCCATGGTTTGTATGCAGGATAGAAATCCCCTAAAGGGGAATGGTATCCTAAGCATCCAGGTAGGGTGGCCAAGGATTGGGATTTCCCTATAGTGTGGGAAAACTGAAGGACAGAATGTGGGTAGTGGTGAATGGTATAATAAAGGTACTAGTGACCTGGAAAATGATGAACCAACCCAAATAAACATTTATAATACTTTTATTACTAAGAAAATATGAAATTCAACCAAAATAAAATAACAAATTTCACTTTTAGATAAATTTAACATGACACATGATACTTGGGTATGGGGTGATGTCTCCATCCCAGGTGGACATGGTTCATTGTTGTCTAAAGCCACAACTTGTAGAAACATAACACTATTATATTTGATTTCTCATAAACAAACTATATTTAAACATGATAACTATCTTACACATGTATCATAATAATAGTAGATTAGTGAGATTACCAAAGAATAAGAAGAGAACTATGGTGAATTTATCAAACTTTATGTTGAACACACTATTACACAATATTTTAGAAATATTTTATTTTTGTGGTGTTCCCAAACAAGATACTCGAGGAAGAGTTAATGTGCATCATCAAATCTTCACTTGTATCCAAAAAAATAGAAAATGTTGAAGCAATTAGGAAAGAATGTATGCTAGTGTTAAGATCTTGTAAACCATAAAAAAAAAACTTTTTTAAGGATGAAAAACAATATCTATTGGATTTGATAAATAATAAATACATTTAGATAGTCAATTCTAACAAAGGGAATGCTACTATGGTTGAAGTGGATTACCAAACAAATTGATGGACTACCTCACATGAAAAATCTATAGAGTAATCAATAAAGACCTTTAGAAAAAAACTAATGTGTTTAGTATCCAGACTAATCAAGTGTTCATCCCTTGATGTCTCTATTAAAAATATGGTCATTACAAATAATGATATCATTCCTTGGATATATGGTCCACCCAAGATTCATAAAAATGGCATCCCCTTAAGACCCTCTCTAAACATGATAGGATCTCTTACTTACTCTTTGACAAAATTTATTTCTAAGTTACTCATCCTCCCCTCTCAAAATACAATCTCATTTTTAAAGGATTCATCATCCTTTCTAAAATGTATCAAAAGCCAAAATGTAGAAGATGATGAAATTTTAGTAATCTTTGGCATAGTGTCCCTCTACACCAAGGTCCTAGTGGACTATACCATTAATATCATATAATACATTACATATGTTGGAAGTGATAAATTGGTGAGTATATTCTTTAAGTCAATACATTTTAGATACAAAGAAAATATCTATGAGCAAATCCATGGAGCAGAAATAGGCTTCACACTATCACCAATAGTTGCAAAAATCTATATGGAGAAATTTGAGGTAAGGGATTTACAATCCTTTCCACTCACCCTAGGAGTATGAAAATGATATGCGAATGATATCTTCGTCAAATGGAGACATTTCAGAGAGAATCTTGAAATTTTATTTGAACACATGAATAGTTTATCATAACACTTGAAATTCAACATTGAGACATAAAGGGACAACCAACATTAATTTTTGGATGTAATACTCAACAAGAAGAGCAATGGGAGTTGCGAGTATCAATTATATACAATTAAGTCACACAAAAAGAGATACCTTCATGCAAACTATCGTCACCATCCAAATCAAAACATAAGCATCATTCACACCCTTGCAACAAGGGACACAATAAATTTAGATGAAAAACAATTGAAGTTTTAAATAGATAACCTTAGTATGGTATTTTGAATAAGTGGTTACAATGATTGGCAATGGAATCCACAAACAAATTAACATGGGACACTTACATAGGAAGGTGGATATCCCAAAACTCATATTTCCATATATCAAAGGTACCACAAATCAAATTTGAAAAATACTAAGTAGGAACACCATGATAGTCTTCACTCTTGCCAGAACCATTAGAATCTTGGTCGACTCGGTAAAGGACTCATTATATATTAGACAATTTAAATGTGTCTGTACAATCCCATGTTCCTATGGGATATTACATATTTGTGAAATTGGACAATAACAATGGGTGCACTTAAAAGAAAACCCAATAGATAATTCTAGAGATTGAACCTCCATATGAACTATCATAACGAAATCTCACAAAATTAAATGAAGGCCACCATTATACCCAACAATATAACTATTGCATCAAAGTCAAAGTTCATGTACTTGGTTAAGCAAGATCAAGTTAGCATTCATTTTGAAACACATATAGATTTGAACTAAAACCCTCTTGAACATAGAGTGAAAAAATATGACAAGCATTTTTAGGAAGGAACATTTTAAATCATGAACCGCTTGGTGCATGACACCTTCATGTGTAGTAGATTGAATGAATAGGTTGTTGCTACTATTGCAATAGTTGTGGAAACTGGCACTAATATATATTTTCTCATTGAGGGTATTCTATCCAAGTTTAGTAACATCAATCATCTTATAATTAAATATAGAAAAACAACACAGAGTAATATATATATATATATATATATATATATATATATATATAACCAATGAAGAATGTAGATATGATAAATATATTAATCTCCTCCATGAAAATTTCATGTCTAGTGGCCTCCATTGGCCCATAACAAGTCTTCCCATAGCTTGAGCATCTGTGAGGGTCATATGAATTCAGATGGGAATTCCTAGTCTATTCATGTTCCTCTCCTAGCTAAAATATGTTGTAAGTAATGAAGGTCCAAACCCTCCCCAAATATCAATTGAAGGTTTCTCATGCTATGATAATTCTATAAATGTGTTGTACTTCACCAAGCAATGGGTTAAGGTGGATATGGATGTTTGGGTTAAGGTGGATTATAATTTCTTCTTTGGGAGGATTATAGGAAGGGGGTTTATGCCTCAACCTAAGAATATGAGGAGCGAACAATGAATCATGCATATCATTTTTCTATTCTTCACGGATCCACAACCCACCCCTTGAAATTCACCAATGTCAAAGTGGTTGAAATGTTGATTTAAAATAAACTCTTCCCATATTTTTTAATGAAATACAAATGAACCTCCCTATTATTTCAAGGATGTTTTTCAAATACCATAAACCACCTATCCATCAATTTTTTTTAAAATGGTTGATAGGTGCCCCATTTCATACAAATGTGTTTCTTTGTGAATGGTTGTTGTATTCTAGTTCTTGGGTCAATAAAAAATTCTATCAAGTCGTGTTTAAAAATGTTGAGGCCTCTAACTTGGTTTCTATCTATAATTGTCTTATGATATTCATACATTTTGGCCCTATCATTAGGAATGTGTGTTAATTGACCTTGGTCGTTTGAGTAGAAGAGACAATGGTGTCTAGGGATGCTGATAGTGAAAATGGTGAGGGATCTTTGGTATTCTGTAAGTCGTGTACAATGGTTCTAAAGGACCTCAACCCTACATTAATTTCCATGTTTATATTTTTTAGTTGTCGTTGGAGATTGGTTTTTCATCACATTGTGATGTTGGGTTTAGTTTTTCTCTAGGCTCATTATTAATTAAGTGTATTGTAATTTAATAAAGGAAAAATATATTTGTATTTACTTATTATCATTTAAAAAGAATTGAAATAAAAAATCATTGAAATTCAATCAAAATATTTACCTGGAATAAATTCATGACCATGCCGACAAAGTTTGGTAGAGATTTATCAAGGTTTCCTAAGTTTCCAATGCTAAATTCTCTTAATAACCATCAAAACACACAACATGATCTATTGGTGAAATGGATTGGTCATGGCCTCTTCAAAAAATTACCCCATAGGTATGTGCCCGCCCTCCTAGAGTGTGTGTGCATTCTTAGGATCACATGTGTGTTCCTGCAAAATCCAACCTAGTGCTGGCGTGAAAGCCTTGGTGGTGGTTTGAGGAATGCCAAGGATGGAAGCTCTGGATCACATGCATGTTGTTTAGAATGTGAACATGTTCTTATGTGAGAACATTCATTGGAACCCCATTTCCACTTTTTTGACTACCATCTTTGTATGAACACCGATATATAATATGATATTTTTTCATCTATTTCTCATGAAATTTTTTTCCATCTAAAACATGTCAATTTATTGATAAGGAATGTCTAGAATTAATCGATCTAAAAATGTGGAAGGAAAGAAAGACTTGTTGATTCATCTAAATATAATCCACATAATACATATATTAAAGAACATGTTGATTTCCAGGTTCATATATCCTATAATAGTTTCAATTGGTGAAGAGGACATCACGTGTTCATGGTGTGTCAAATTTAAAGAAGATACACCATATGCAAGGGAAGGTGGTAGTATAATTCAATTAAGTGAATTAAATGGTCATGTTGTATTTGTGGATCATATATGTTTAATTCAACTATTGGAAAGTGAATCAAGGAAATCATATTTACCCATCATTAACCATGTTGAACTCATGGATATTGAGAAATCCAAAATAATTAGTGTCATGGGAACTATATTTTATGGCTATAAAAGATTTACCTTTAGAAGTATATAAGAATAGGTAATATGCATAGGTACAAGGGAACACCTAATATTTCTTTAACCAAGTAATATTCTTCATATAATAATATTACATCTAGAAGAGAAGTTTGAGTTGCATAAAAAATTGTCTACAAGAAAAACAAATGTGAGTAGAAATTTGCTCCACTCCCTTTTAAATTACTTTAGTGGATGAAAGAAAAAATAAAATAATGAAGCAACACCTTGTTGTATATATTACATATTTAATGGATGGAGGAAGAGGACCAAGTGCAACACAATTTATTAATCTTCTAAAAATCAAGGATAGCACTGCAAAATCAATGTATGAATCCTTATCTGAAATGCATTTATCAAAATATTAAATCTTGGTATTTGAGTTAGATGGAGCTTTACTTATGATAGATATTCATGAAGGTTTGGATGATAAACTTCTTTATGAATTGTCTCATTTGTTTTACACTCACTACTTAACACATCATGAGACAATAGCTATAACAAATGCTTCAAATTATTTTTTTGAGTTTAATTGTATTGATAATTTGATTAATAAAGTACATTATTGGTTAGGAAAATCTGGAAAGCTTAAAATCGTAACTTAAAATGTTAGTGGAATTACTTCAAATTGATAAGTTATATTCATTTGATGATGTTATAGCATAATTAGATAAGTTAAGTCAATGATTTCAAGAGGAACATATTGCTATAACATCTATTGGTATGCAATTAGATGTAATCATTGAATTTTTTTGCAGAAAATTATTGAGAAATATATATTTGAAGTAAGTTTTGATCATGTTTCATATTTATTGAAGAAATCAAAATATGGAAAATTGGAATATATTGATAATATAGATGTTTCACATGTGCATATGTTAAGATTTGAAGGTATACATAATTGATATGGATCCGGTACCATGGAAGTTGTGTGGACTTAGGTAAAACATTTTTCCAAAGGTTGATTAACTATTTCAATAATATCTTTACTCATTTAAAATCAGTATTCAATGCAACAAAATTATTCAATTCTAGTTCAAATGTTGATTGAGATGTTTATGTGAAAATTTTGATATTTGAGAATCATCAATAAGTGATAGAAATAAGTGATAGAGAAAAACGTGAAAGTCAAATAGAATGTTTTATTATTACTGTATATTGGCTTTATCCAAAAAAAATAACATGGTTGAAACATGGGAACAATGTGAAGAAAAAATTAAAATTACGGTTGTTTTATTCAAATTTAATGAAATTGTGACAAATTGTGAAAGAGTATTTTCCAACTTCAATTTTATAAGAAAAGATCATAAATCTAAATTTTATTTAGAAATATTAAAGGCTTTGATGTTTTTATCTTTATCAATACTTTGCATAAACTACGTTGAAACATAATTTATGAAACTTGGAGTTGAATGAAGAGATTACTGCCTCTTTAAAAGTTAAAATGTTATGATATTTTATTAAATTTTGTATATGTAATATTTTGAGTAATACATTTAAATGAATATTTACGCTTGGGCACAATTAATCACCTTTTAATCTAAAATTCTAATCTGATGGTTAACAATTCAAGATGTTGGCATATTCTTAGTGGTCCTCCCAAATCAATGAATGTGATTTACTCTTCATAACTTTCTTCACCAACCACTTTACGGCTGTGCTAATTTATATCACTATGTAAAAATATTATCCATAGTTAACAAAAAGGTAATAATAATTATATATATATATATAATACTAAACTATTTTTCATTTTCATATAAAAAAAATTATTTTAATTAAAAATTTATTTTAAAGTTAATTTTTATCTCTATGTAACAAAATAATTTATTTTAATATGTGAAAGTTAAAATGAAATAAAGTTTTCAAATTGAAAAATAACCCTGGCCTTAAATTTGAATCTAAACACTTGACATAGAGTTACTTGAACATAGAGTTACTTGAAATAGAGTTACTTGAACATAGTAACTCTAGTCTCTGCATGGAAGTTGTTTGACTTGACATAATAACTCCAGTCTCTGCATGGGATGAATGAGGTTGTTTGACTTGAACCCGATAACTCCATTTCGTGCAACGGTCTGGTTGGCCGCCCCGATAAGATCACTTCTCAATACTTGCGAAACGCTACTGTGAGTATGATCGCCCCGTTATTGTAGGGATCGTTCTATCATATTCAAAATATTATATAACGCATATATAATTGTGAGCCATACTTCCCATTCCTCACGCCGCGGTTGCACAGATAGAGTTTGAGTTTGAATGGACATAAAACCTTCCAATTTGATCACTGCAACATCATTAACAGATTAGTGTGTTCCATTTCATTTTAAATTTATTTTATCTGTCAAATGAAAAATTTGATGACTGTCCTTTTAAATGACTATCATTTTACATTTTCTGCATAATTTAACATTTTATGCATAATCATGAAGGTCAAATTATATATTATTTTTCGATGCAAATTTCATCCTTATACATTAAAAATTTATAAAATGAAAAACTTTAGAACAATTTTCATAAGGTTATTAGGCTAGCTGGATTACTAGCGGAAAAAATACATCACTTCCATGCAATCACTGAAATAGCCTTCTCTTTATTCATGAAAGTTCAACAAACTGTGTAAAATATCTCCCCCATTGCTATTTGGTAACTCAAATCACCAATTTTACGTGGAGAAATGTTCCGTGTAGCTTGAAGAAGGAAACGTGTGTGAGAGTTTACAAATATTTAAATATTTAAGGTGACAAAAACTTAAAAAATCAAACAACTAAGAAAAATATATGAGTGAATTAGTGGTTAGGTGATTCAAAATGGTTATGTTGAACATACAATAGGGTGATATATTGGTTCTTCAAAATGGTCAAGATGGAGATATAAAAGGTATTGTCTAATTGTTTTACGAAATGGTTTTTTTAATCTGAATCAGGTTACATAAATCTGCACAAAATCATTATTTTTTATTATTTAAAATCTATATTTGAATGGAGAAATGGATTCAGCATGCTGAAAAACTTTTGGGACACTCGAATTATAAAGAAATAATCACTAATCACTCAAATATGAAGATCTAACAATTTACTGCGAGATTTACTACAAATGTTTCCGAAAAAAATCCCTCCCAAAAAATCATTTCTTAGAATGTTTAGACTACCACCATATAAAAGACAACTTTTTTTAAATTCATATAAAAAATTCATGATAAATTTATATTATTAATATTTATTTTATATAATCTAGACTATTTAATTTAGATTTATATAAATTTTATTATATTTTAAAATTTTAAATATTAATTTATAAATATATGGTATAAAATATTTATACCAGACTGACAATCTCCAGAATTAACAAGCTTTTAATCATATACACATTTTTAGTGGACAAGATTTAATGAATATTCTTAGTGGTCACCAAAAATTAAAACTAAGATTTAACCTATTAACATCATTACATATCAAAACATGACGCAGATCATTATTAAGTTAATCATTATTATGATTAACTTAATATTGACTTTTTAGTGTACAAGATTTAATGAATATTCTTAGTAGATTTAATGAATATTCTTAGTAGTGGCCAAAAATTAATACTAAGATTTAACCTATTAACATCCTTGCATGTCAAAACATGGCGCAGTTGATCATTATTGAGTTAATCATTAGTATGATTAGCTTAATATTGACATTATTGAGTTAATCATTAGTATGATTAGCTTAATATTGACAGATCTAATTATCAATGATTATAATTTACAATGCCTATAATTTACAGAAAAAACTGGAAACTGGATCGCATTATTTACTTTACATGCTGGATCGCATTATTTAGTTTGCATGCGGTTTTTACAGTGAGCGAGTTTTTTTTACCACTTAGGGTTTCATGATGAGGCATTTCGGTTACAATGCCGTTGCAATTTCTGGATTATTTACATTGTTGGGCTTTTAACTAACTGTGAAATTTCTTACTGCGTCCGTTGAATTTTTTACAACGTCCGTTCTTTTTTCACTAACGATCCGGTTATTGGTTTTTTACTTCAAATCGTTGGACCGTTCCTGATTCCGTTTTGCATTTTGCAGCATGATCACAAGAACGTTCCCGATTCCATTTGCGCTCAGCGAACATGATCACAAGGAAAGGAAATAGTGAACTCCAACTGAAGACAACTACGGATTTATAACCTTCATCCTCTTTGAGCAATCTTCAAATTATGTATATGTATTTACAGATTCTGCCTACAGCAAGCAGAACAACTCCTGCGAGGAAAACTATTGTTATATGGGCTATACTTTTAGAGTTGGAAGATAGACACTATGGAAAGCAAGATGACAGTGAGGCTGAACAGGTAGTCTATCTAAGTCAAGTGATCTCTCCTTTTGGTTTTATTTTCTATGTTCACGACTCTTTAAGTATAAAGGTCTCTCATCCTGCTTTTCATTTCTATGTTGATTTTAAATGAAACAGTGTTTCCTTCTCTTACTAATATGCATGAAACCCTGAATCGAATCAAACAATGTTGTTAGAATAGACTGAAAGAATATTTACAATAATGTTCATAATAATCTATTCAGATTTGGTATAATTCCATATAATATATGGGATGTTCATAATAATCTATTCAGATTTGGTATAATTCCATATGATATATGGGATGTATTGTATTATGTTTATTCAAGATTCATTTTTTCTATGGTTTTTGAATAGTCTTAGAATTTGTATATACTATACCTGAGTTCATGTGTATATTTAAACAAGTATTTAATCTACTCAATTATTATTAATGCTATATATTTTTTTTGATTAGTATTGATTATTTCACAAATAGTTTTTTTTTTTTTTTGTAAGTTAGTAGTATTATATATAAAGGGCCTTCTTAGACCAAAAAGAAATGCAGAGTACATAGAATATTCTTGCTGTAGTTACTGGACAACCCCAATAGAGGGGAAACCAGTCCAGCCAGCATGGAAGTCAAGCATAAGTGGAGTAATAGTCTAAATAAACTGTTTGAAACTAACTGGACAACAACTAAAGAGTAGAGAAAGTAAATAAACTTGGAGTGCCCTCATGACCTCAGACATTTGGCAGATGACCTGGCCAGGTGACGTGAACAGCCTCGGACCACGGCTCCTCCTCGACATATGTCACTCCATTGGCCCACTGCTTCCCCGTGTCCACACTTCCCTTGGTCCTATCGACAACTGGCGAGGTATCCTGCAACGCGCAACGTGCTGTGACCACCTCCTTCGCCATATCCTCGTGCATGACTTGGTTCTGCTCATTCCCAGCCGAACGCTGCGCCTGGGCGTTCCCCGTGTTGGTTGCACCACCGGGTTCCTCCACCGAAGCCTCACCTGCAAGGTCTGTGGGGACAACCTCTTGAAGAGAAGTAAGGAGTTGGAGAAGGACTGATACCTTTTCATCCATGGCCAGCAACTAGAATTGAAGATCCTCCACCCCCTGGCGGAGTTCAAAGACCAAGCTGAAGAGAATTGCTAGGCTGTCCTGTAGCTGTGTGTCGAGGAAAGAGTTCGGAGGCTGGTTCTCGCACGGAGGTGGTTCTCCCACAGTTTTCCCAGCAGAGTTCGAACTTGGTGGAGGAGGAGGCCTGAACAAGGGAGGATTAGGAGGAAGGCGAGAGGAAGAAGACGATAGCTTAGGGACAATAGCAAGGCTATCAAATTGCGAGACAACGATAGCATGTGGCGGAGGAGGAATTGGCTCGAGGTGAATGGAAGGAGAGGAGCAGGAGGAAGGCGAAGCAGGGGGAGAAACAGAGGGCCAACGAGGCTTCCATGGTCATCCTCTGGGCGGGCTCCCTCGAGGGCGCAGCATAATTCTCGTCGAGTGGTGGATAAGGGGCGCTAGGTGCACCAGGGAATAGAAGGAAGCCTGAAGCCGAACCAGGGCGGTGGTGAGCATGCCAATCCCGGTTGGCTTCGACAAAGGCTGCAAAGGGGAAAGACAATTGAAGCCTGCGCAGAGACACGTGAACAACATACAGATCCCGACCATGAAATGAAGCTTGAGGAGAGGAAGGAGAAGTTTAATTGTCACCCGTGCCATGGTAATGACCATTTAATGTTGGTTTGGGGTGGCGGGCGATGGCACGAGCCCATCGCATGTCTCCGTGCCTCGCAGGCCATGCCTCACCTCCATGTCGCGCCAAGTGTAACGCAATAGCACCCCATCTGGGGGGATTTCACAAATAGTTTTAATAATATACATATATAACAAATAGTGTATAATTAAAATATTAAATTTAATAATATATTTTTATTTATATATTTGTTAAATAATTAATAATTAGTGTTGATGATTTCACAATTTTGATAATATACATATATAACAAATAGTGTATAATTAGAATATTAAATTTAATAATATATTTTAATTTATATATTTGTTAAGTAATTTATTAATTACTGTATGTTGTATCATGTTGTATTTTTAATAGAAAAATTATATGTCTTTTAATTTTATTATTTTGTTGAAGTAAGAGAAATTTCATTGTTAAGATGGCATAAGTTTACACCTTTTTAAGTGTAAATTTGTAAGTTTATTTTTTTAAAACTTTGCACTTTTCTGCACGATAGAGAGTGATTTCCAAAACTTGTTTTGTGAGTGGCCTGTAAGTAATAATGGTACTCTATTCGTATAATTCCCAACAACCAAGAGCAATAGCTAATGCTTACAGAGATTAAATACTTGTTTAAATATAAACATTAGCTCAAATATATTATACGCAAATTCTAAAACTACTCAACTACAATATTGATAAAATTCCCAACAAACATGAGCAATATCTAATGCTGCAAGAGATTAAATACTTGTTTAATTATAAACATGAGCTCAGGTAGGTATATTATATGCAAATTCTAAAATGACTCGACTACAATATTGGTAGAATTCCCACTGCTAGAGATTAAATATTTGTTTAAATATGAGATTAAATACTTGTTTAAATATAAAGATGAACTCAATATATTATATGCAAATTCTAAGACTACTCAAAACCTGGATTAAATAATTGTTTAAATATAAACATGAACTCAGGTATATTATATGCAAATTCTAAAACTATTCAAAAACAATAGAAGTAAGAAATCTTGAATAGACATAATACAATACATTCCATATATCATATGGGATTATATTAAATCTGAATGAACATTATTGTAAATATTATTTCACTCAATTCTAACAACATTGATTCAGGGTTTTAAGCATATTAGTAGAGAAGAAAACATTGTTTCATTTAAAATCAACATAGGATGAAAGATCTTTATACTTAAAGAGTCGTGAAAATAGAAAATAAAACCAAAAGGGGAGATCACTTGACTCAGATAGACTACCTGTTCAGCAATGAAGAGCAGGATGAAAGATCTTTATACTTAAAGGGTCGTAAAAATAGAAAATAAAACCAAAAGGGGAGATCACTTGACTCAGATAGACTAACTGTTCAGCCTCACTGTCATCTTGCTTTCCATAGTGTCTATCTTCCAACTCTAAAAGTATAACCCATATAACAATAGTTTTCCTCGCAGGAGTTCTATTCTGCTTGATCTAGGCAGAATCTGTAAATCCACATATACATAATTCGAAGATTGCTCAAAGAAGATGAAAGTTATAAATCCGTAGTTGTCTTCAGTTGGAGTTCACTATTTCTTTTCCTTGTGATCATGCTCGCTGAGCGCAAATGCAAAATGGAATCGGGAACGTTCTTGTGATCATACTCCAAAATGGAATCAGGAACGGTCCAACGATTTGCAGTATAAACCAATAACCGGATCGTTAGTAAAAAAAGAACGGACGTTGTAAAAAATTCAACGGACGGTGTAAGAAATTTCACACTTAGTTAAAAGCACCACAATGTAAATAATCCAGAAATTACAACGGCATTGTAACCAAAATGCTTCATCGTGGAACCCTAAGTGGTAAAAAAACCTCGCTCACTGTAAAAACTGCATGCAAAGTAAATAATACGATCTAGTTTCCAGTTTATTTCTGTAAATTATAAGCATTGATTACGTATTGAAGATGGGCACAATTAATGATCTTTTAATCTTAAATTCTAAGCTGATGGTTATGCATTGAAGATGCTGGCATATTCTTAGTCATCCTCCAAAATCAATGAGTCAGATTTATTGTTAATAACTTCTTTGCATTTATAAAAGCATCCTTTAACCTGTTTACTTTTTAACATTTACCTAATCATATTAAGAAATTACTGTAACATCATATGTTTGCCACGGTTAAATAATTAACTTTTGGAATTCTTCAACTGTTCAATTTGTTCATGCATGGACCTGGCATTGTTACTGAGTTTTATTTAACCTGACATTTTTAGTGAAATTTTTTTTAATGGGCCATATGTCTTTCAGCTTTTGCCAGCCACGAGTTAACAACTGTGCTAATAATTAAATCTGTCAGTAATAAGCTCATCACACTAATGACTCTCAATAATGATTAACTGCCATGTTTTTAAATGTAAATCTTAATATGTGAAATCTTGGCCTTGAATTTTTGGTAACAACTAAGAATATGTGCAGCATATTAAATCTTGTCTATTAAAAATGTGTATGTGATTAAACGCTTGTTAATTCTCGAGATTGTCAATAAATATATGCCCATGAGCTTAAATATACTTGAGCTAATGTTTATATTTAAACAAATATTTAATCTTTAACAACGTTATATATTGCTCTTGGTTGTTGAGAATTCTACCAATAGAGTACCATTATTACTCACATGCCACTTTTTGGAAATTACTCTCTATCATGCATAAAAGTGCAAAGTTTTATGAAAAATAAACCTACAAATTTACACTTAAAAAGATGTAAACTTATGCCATCTCATAACATTAAACAATGGACTCTTTATTACTTCAACAAAATAATAAAATTAAAGGACAGATAACTTTCTATTAAAAATACAATATATAGTACTTAATAAATTACTTAACAAATATATAAATTAAAATATATTATTAAATTTAGTATTCTAATATATATATAATAAATATATAAATTAAAATATATTATTAAATTTAATATTCTAATTATACATTATTTGTTAAATCATCAATATTAATTATTAATTATTTAATAAATATATAAATAAAAATATATTATCAAAATTGTGAAATCATCAATATTAATCAAGAGTTATATAGCATTAAGATCTAACCGTGATCATTTATATCGACTTTCACCATCCACTGATGTGGATGTGCTAGTTATTTTATATTTAAAAAAATAGTTTATTACCTTATTATATAGAATATTTGTGATTCTTTTTTAATTTAAAAACTTAATTCACTTAGTTATCACTAGTATTGTTGAACAATTGAGGAATCAGGAATCCAACTGTCCTCTATGTGAATTGGATGCAGACATAGCCGTGGTTGTGGTTGTTTCAGGCCTTGGGGCCCACATGGCATGAAATCATATTCAAACTCTACGTCAAGGGAGGTTATTTGACTTGAACATATTAAGTCCATTCCCTGCATGGATGAATGAGGTTGTTAGACTTGAATCTGATAACTCCATTACCTGTAACGGTCTTGTTGGCTGCCACGATAAGATCACTTCTCAATAAATGCGCAAAACTACAATGAGTATGATCGCCCCGTTATTGTAGTTATCGTTCTATCATTTTAAAATATTAAATAGTGCATCTCAAGTCTACTAGTGTAATGTAATAGTGCAATCCACTAACGACTGGACTAGTGTGTCCAAGATTCCTGCAATATAAATGAAATAAGGAGTCGAGCTACGTGTTTGTTCCGTTGTTGTAATGTCACTTATCTAATAATTTAAGTTAATTAGCAGCCAAGCTGCTTATTTCCCGCTCTTTTAAACATAAGTTACGTGCAGGAAAGTGCTGTTTCCAGATTGAAAAGTGTTGTTTCCAGATTGAAAAAACTCATAAACTAGTTTGTATGTCTTTTACTCAACCCGGTTCAAATTTTGTATTTTAAGGTTTTTGAGTATTTTTTCATAGACAGTACAATGGCAGCAACGTTGTCACACTACTTTCTACCAAGTAGGCAAGGAAACTTAATAATAAGATTTTTCTGATAAAAAATCCAGTAACTTAATATGTTCACAATTTTTTCCCGATATATATTTTTTCTAATTTAAGATATTTTCCAGAAAGTGAGTGACTTAGTAGGTTGATATTTATTAAATTTAATATTTTTTTCTAGAAAATTGTAATTTTAATCTTATTTGATTAATGAAACTTCGTTCATACATTTTTATTTTTAAACTTAAAACTTTTTATTTCTAAAAAGTGTTAGTAAATTTTTAAAATGTTTAAATTTAAAAATAAATGAAAAGTATTTTATTTTTCATTTTTTCAATCTGTGTACAATGTTCATAATTTGCCAACCACAACACAACAAGTGGCTTGCAGAAAAACTTAGAAAACATAATTGAAGCTAGATAATATAATGTGACGTGTTATGAACCATAAATATGACGTGTCTCGTATCATGCACCAGAAAATGTGTCTGATGCTAGAAAACATAACATGGTTGTAGCCATACACCTGAGAATTTAGCAAAACCCAAAAATATCTGAAGTTGGTTCCTGATATGCAAAAAAAGAGAGAGAATCTAGAGGTTTGGTGAACCCGGGCGGCCATCATTGTTGTAGGTGAAGACAAACCTTTGTCCTCAAGTTGGACAATGCGTCTTATCTAGTCCACCCAACATGGAGTCGAACATGAGGTCCATGCATCGACTAAGGATGCTCTGATTATGAATTTGGTCCTCCAGGTTCCACTGCATATTGAAGATCAGCTGAAGGCGGTCATCCGAAGAACGATGTGGATTGAGTAGAGGTTGCACGTTTTTCCCAACAATATCCTCACGAGGAGTTGTATCTGCATCAAAAACCGTTGGTGGAATTTCTTCCATGGCTAGTTCAAGGGTGGCGTTTCAAGCTATCCAATATGTTAGCCAATTGGGGGGGTTTCTTCCTAAACCACGCAGTCGCCTTGCTCCCATGGTTGGTCTGAGGAATGTTGATGATGCAAGGCTCTGGTAGAGCTTCCAAATTTTTCCTCTCGAGACAAGGAATTTCTTCATCCATGATCATGCTTGGTATCAGTGAGGGGTTGAGGCGAGTGTGCATAACTAATGGAAGGCAAAGGAAAATCAAGACAATTTTGGCCAATGCTAGGAGAGCCAGTGGTCGGAAGAGAGGGATGTGAGGAATCACGATGGTTGCGTCGAGCAATGAAGTTATACTATTGTGGCCCTCTTTTGGGTTTACCCTGTTCTCTGGGCATGATGGAGGAATTGCAACAGAGGTGGGGGAAGGTAAGTGAATTAGAATTTTGGTCCTGTAATATCCCTAGGTTGAACCCAAATGTAAATGTAAATGAAAATATACTTAAGCTGGTGAGCTGTTTGATATCATTTTGTATGCACCTTTCATGGCATAGCGCGCACATATACTGCGCAGTAAAATGTTGAAGTGTGCACATTCTTGGATACCGTGCACAACAACTTAAGTGTGCATGATTTTGAGGCCAGGGAACCTTTTGTATATATGTTGTGCTGTATAGGCTGGTGAGCCGTTATTATAGGCATTATTATAGGCAAGGATGCTTATATTTTGATTAAGTCAGAGAGCCTAGATGTTAAAGGTCAGTGCGCCTACTTTTGTAAATGCCTTAACATTAAATAAAATACATCACTATGTGCAGATGAACCACGATAAAAGAAATGGGGGACTAAACTCCACTAGTTAGGGAAAGGGAGGGACCTAAAAGTTAAGGAAAAGCGCTAAGCTATGGAGCTTAAGCCAAAAATGAATATTATATTAATATTTCTTAAATCATAAAGTATGGATAATTATTTTATCCTAAGTTCCAAAGTTGGGGACAAGTGGGCCAAAGTAGCTCCCAACATGACAAGTGTCAAGTTGGGGAAATGCATACATATTGTTGGGACTTAGTTCATTTTATCATCTTTTCCATGATTCTTTCCATCAATCTTTTTCCATCATTCAGACCATCATTCCTTCCATCAGGGAATCATCCATTCATCCATGCCATGATCTTTCACTCACGCAGTAAGGTATCCTTCATACTTCCTATCGATGTACTTGAGCTTCTATCCATGGCCATATCTATATGTGTAGTTGGTTAGCTTGGGAGCTGGAGTGAAGAAGCGGTTTATCAAGTCTGTGGGATAACGAAGAGGCGGGTTGTCAACCCCATGTGATATTGAAGAGGTGGGTTGTCATGCCCATGAGCAATTTCTCTCAGGGTGAGAGAATTGTTGGGAATTGATTCTTGAAGGTGCCAAACTGCAGCTACACGGCTCTGAGACTTTCTGTCTAACATATTGATGAAGCCCTGGAAGGGAAGTGGGGCAGTCGAAGGACTATTGAGAAAACAAGGGACACACCTCCTGGGGTGGGACAGGCATGTGGGGAATGAGGGACTACAGGTTGTTAGTTTGAGTTGGCACCTAACACCGAGTCTTTTCTGTTGTCAATGAGCCTTTATCCTGGTTAAAAATCCCTTTACCAGAGTGGATTTTAGTCCTAGCTCGGCGGTAACTCACTGTTGAGAATGATGAATAGTGTGGTCTAAGGCTGGGAGGTTCGTGGAAGGTCTGCATACAATTGGTGACATTTGTACCAAGATAAGTGCTAATTGTGTGATAAATTTACATGTTGCATTGTTATTACGTGCATATTTTTATGGGGTATTATATGTGCATTTATAACTGTGTTTATATTTACGGGTATTGCCTGTATATGTTTATTGTTATTTCAGTGTGAATTCGTGTATTGACATATGTATTTGTATGTTTACATTTTATATATAAAGCTTCTGCATGAATTTGATGTGTGTGTATTTTAATTGCATGCAGTTGGAAAAAATTATGTGGTATAGCTTAATTGGATGATGGTTATGTTACAGTATGTTTTGCAAAGAGAACAATAAGAGTTCTCTAGTGTAGCGTGATCCGACATTGATGGTCGGGGACATTACAAAATGGTATCAGAGCTTCAATTTTCGACACTGAGCCTGGATGGGCTGAGAAATTTGAGTTGAAGCGACGTTTCACAGATAATTTATTTCGAAGTGTCCAAATTTCAGTTTGTAGAGCATCCATGGTAAAAAGTAACAACAATTGTGCAGAATTGTGAAAAAGTCTCAATTTTTTGTTGTTAAATTCATGGGAAAAAATGAGAAATTCGGTCAAGTGGTGAGATATTACTGGTTTAATATCTGTTCTAGCAAATTCGGACCTGGAATTGGTCGAATTCGAAGTTATAGTGAAGCCATGATAGATGGATCGAATTTAGTAAATAAAATTCTCAATTCGTGAATTAATTTTGGGTAAATTCGTTTCAGAAATGTCAACCCACAATGATTTATTGTTGCAGAGGTTGATTTGGTGTTATCGGGGTGAAATTGAACAAATTTCATGGTTGCAGAATGTCTATGGTAAATTGGGGGGAAAGTTAAGCAAAAGCCACAATTTTTGCAGTGGAATTCACGAGGAATTGATGCGCATAAAAATGAATGTGCACAGGTGGGCGCAGTAAAAATGCATGATGCACAGTGAGACGCTTGTGATAGGTAAAATTTGGCACTACGTGGAAAGATATTGGTGTGCTAGTGCACGCGCTAAGTTTTGGTGCCATGCAAAAAAACGTTAGTGTGCAGGTGTGCACGCTAAATTTTGATGTTGCGCGAAAAAATGTTAGTGTGCAGGTGTGCGCACTAAATTTAGGTGCCGCATGGAGAAATGTTGGGGTATGGGATTGCACAATAAATTTGGCATTGCACGGTGTGCACACACATAATAATGATGCGCATGGTGTGCACAGTGTTGGCAGAGCGCAAAGGGGTTTTGTTGGTGTGCGCACAATGTGATTATATGTTGTCACGCGACAGTTTGGTTAGTGGTGCATGCAGAGTTTTGGTGCACGGTGGAGACATACTAAACTTTGGCATGGTGCAGAATGTAGAGTATAATGCGCACGGAATATCAACGCATGAAACAAAAATTGTGCACGGAATATCAACGCGTGAAACGTGTAACTAACAGCCTGGAACCTAGAAAGAGTTGAAACTTGGACAGAGTGTCCATAAGACGTATATGAAGAAACCCACTTGATATCCTACGAAAATTCCAAAGGATTAAGTGCAAAATGGATAGTTACAACGTAGAGTTGTGCCAAGTTGAAGAATGAACAGAAAAGTTATTGGACAATTTTCAAGTAGCCATAACTTTCTACTCAAGACTCAGAATTGAGCATGGGAGTAGGCGTTGGAAAGGTCTCGGATAGTAGAATATAATTATTTTCCCAGAAAATTGATCTGGGCTGTCAATTTTCCAGGGAATTAGAAGAAATAATTCTGATATATTATGGAATCAGAATGGTTCATATATTTACAGAGTTAAAAAGTTTTAGTTATTAACATGTGATAAGGTTGATGTTTAGTTAAAATTAAGAAGATGTACTCAGGAAAGAGTTCTATGACAAAATATTTCATAAGATGATCAAAAGACAAAACTACAAAAGGTTAAGGTATGAATCTTGGCATAGCCATAAAGTCTTTGGAAGCCACTAAAGGAAGTCCTCTCATGGTAGTCAAGTATTCATTGAAATCTGGGCAGAGGAATAGATCATGTAGCGAATGAATTAGTGAACACTCTCAAAGAAACCAATATATAAATTAAGCAATGCATGGGAGTAAGATCTATTATGAAAGGAATTGACTATCAAAATGATAGTAACCAGATAAAGAAAGAGGCTTAATGCATATATGGATAAAGAGTGCATCGTATCCAGGGACTTGCTATGCAATTACAGAGTAATTATTCCCTTATGGTTATCATAGTGCATAGTGGAATCATGGTATGAAAGGCATCAATATGGCATGATAGAAGTGGATTGTGCAAGGCAAGTTGAAATCAGATTGGTCAAGATAGGGGAAAGTAATAGATAATAATAAAATCCAAGTACTGATATGATTGGTTAAGGAAGGGATAAATCAAGTACCTCAAGAAGGAAGTTGGTGTTAATTGTCGAAGGTTGCTCAGAAAAAATGACTGGAAATAGAATTGGGTCATGTAGGAGTTAGATCAGAGGGATCTGAATAATAGTGGAATGTTGAAAAATAATATCAACATAATATGTAGTTGCAAGTCCATGAACATCCTAGAATAATGGAAGAAGAATTCATGGGGTAGATATCAAGCACATGAGAATGCATGAAAAACACTCCAAGAGGGAAAACAAGAATACTAGTACAGATTATTGATGCATTCCAAAGGTATTGAAGATATTTCCACAATAGCATGGAGAGGTTAAGCCAAGAAAGACTTAAAAGTGGAATGAATCTTTGTAGAGAGTCAGTAAAGAACCATGAAAAGGAAAATGGTTCTATGCATGGTTTTGAATGCAAAAGAGATGGTTCCTAAGAATAATCCATCTCAAATGGCATGGAACCATGAGTGACATTTCCAGGGGGTGGAATCACCACTTGAATTATGTTAGTAATTTAAAAGCAACATTAAGTGCTTTTAATTAATTATATGTAGCTAGAGAAGGAGGCATATGTGCATCCATACAAAATGATAAGAAATTGGCTATGAAAGCCAAGTTTGAGGCTAGTTGGCAAGGAGTGGAGAATAATGCAAGGAAAATCAAACACTAAATTATTCAGTCAAGGAAGAACTGGAATAGTTCAGTCCAAAAAAAAAAAAAAGGATGTTGAAGATCCATAGTCTATAAGACAACATGATTGGAATTATAATTCATCCAAGTATGAGTTGGGATAGATGGATCCAGGAAGTAATTAAAAGCTAAAGTTTAATATAATTTTAGTATTTGGATGGAAAAGAAAAGGTAGCCAAGAGCTATTTGTCTAGCATGTGCTCAGATCATAATTAATCATGCACAGTGGTTACAGTGAAGAGCACATGAATATTCAAGAATCTAGAATAATGGAAGACTTCTGGGATAAACAAGGAAACATGATGCAGGGAGAAAGAAGTTGTTGCAATTTCTGTAGCATAAAGTATTTTATGGTTGGTTCGGACATCCATAAAGTGAGATTGCTTGCATATTTGCAAGTTTTGTTGATAATGTTGCTGCACATGGAAGGAAGCAACATAAGGATGAAATATTGAATTATAAGGTTGATAAAGAGGCATGGGAAATTCTACTATCATCATCTATTCAGGTAGCATTAAATTTGTTTAATGGAAGCCATGCAGGTATGTGTTTCCCTTTCGAAATTATGTTGTATAATTTCCAAAAGGAAATCCAGGTAATAATTTCCCCAAATTGAATTGTTATAATACATAGTATGGTATTGTTTAAGTGCATTGACAGGATTAAGTTACCACTAGGTGTGGTAAAGGCTAGAGGCTTGTTATAGTTATCAAAGCTTTTAGCTTTTCAATGCACACGCTGACATAGTAGCATGTCATGTTAATTTGGTTAAGAGACAATAACCAAAGAAAATAAAAGATAAGAACTTGTTATAGAAATGATGCTAGGAAATCTAGTCATGTATGAGATCAGGAAATGGTTGGATATGGAAAGGTATGGTTATAGAAAGGTTATGTGCCACACAAATACCCAATGAGCTTCCTACCTTTAAATAAAACTTGGACTACAACCTTTTTTCTAACACTAATAAATATTACAAAATTGTATTCTTGGTGTATTGTTCGGGTTGAAAAGGAAGGCATCCAAGTAATTGAGAAGACAATGGGAAGTGTGTGGAGATGTCTCAAGAAATTGGTCAGATTTCCAATTTATGGAAGGTGAGATACATGACTTAGATAAATATCATTCTGAAAATCAATGAAAAAATGCATTGAATAAGTAGGAATTGAGAGCTGCAATCATGCCTGGTAAGTGGCAAAGTTGCACTCATACATGATGGAATTGTATACTTAAATGCATTTTGCTGAATGAATTTTGTGAGTGCATGTATATATGTTTTTGCATGCAAATAATTATACTAATGGTTGAAATGTTTCTAACTCATGAAGTTGAGAACATTTCAGGAACTATTAAACATTGCAACAAGAAATTTTCAAGTGAGGTGGTCACAGGAATAGTGACTACATAAAATTTCTTGTTCATAAAATTGAAGAAATGAACTTACTGTTATTAATTACGAACATGCACATGCATTGAATGATGAGTCATTGTATTTGGTTAAATTGTTTTGTAATTTTGATTGAATTGCTAGGTACATGCAATTTTAAGATCATGGCATAAGGTGTTGTACATGTAGAATTATGATGTACAGAAAATACTGACA
Source organism: Picea engelmannii (assembly GCA_009831015.1). NCBI lineage: Eukaryota > Viridiplantae > Streptophyta > Pinopsida > Pinales > Pinaceae > Picea > Picea engelmannii. The sequence continues at coordinate 613,342 of ML778406.1, forward strand.
ATCTGTTTGTTGTATACAATATATAATCATTGTGGGAAATATGGTATTTAACATGGTGTTTGCTGAAATCCATAAGGAAAACTATATTATATTATTCCAACAACGATGAAAATAAAATAAAATTATGGAATAGAATTTCATATTTTGGGAAAAAGTCAAATTCCTTATGAAATTAATTGGATTTATAAAATGGAATTTTTACAATTCTCTCTCATGATAATTGCATGTGTATGATGCAGGTGAGATGATAATGATTAAAGTTGGAACTCTTGGAACCACAGTGCTCTGAGACTTCTTCTACGGCCTGTACTGGAGCCCTGGAAGGGAAGTTGAGTAGTCGATAAACTGTTGGACAGTGAAGGTGCATACTACCTTGGGTTGTATAGGAATGTTGGGAAGAGAGACCATTAGTTGGAGTGTTGTTGAGGTTTGGTACCTTGACCTAGAATATGAAGATATTGATTGTGGGTCCTGGTTATCTTGGGAAGTCATTGTCCTGATGGAGTCATAGCCATGCTCGAGAGTGGTATGCTTCTCAGGATTTATCAGAAGTGATATCTAAGGATGGTGGAATGGCATGGATCTACAACCAATTATTGCTTCAATGAAGTTTAATTGAAGCATGTAATAAGGAACAATGAGCTAATTTATTTCCTGAAGTAGCTCTATGGAATAGAGCAATTGACTTCAAGTTGCAGTATGAGTACCAGAATTGGTGCTGGAAAGTAGAGCACTAGATGGATAACAAGCTTTCAATAGCTAAATATTGGATATTTTAAAGAATTTGAATGGTACATGGTATAAAATGCACTGAGGATTTTTTGAAAATTTTGTTGTATATGTGTACATGATTCACTGATGACAGTGGATAAATAAGGGGAGGGGATTGTAATATCCCTAGGTTGAATGCAAATGTAAATGTAAATGAAAATATACTTAAGATGGTGAATTGTTTGATATCATTTTGTATGCACCTTTCATGGCATAGTGTGCACATGTACTACACAGTAAAATGATGAAATGTGCACATTCTTGGATACAGTGTGCGAGCCTTTTGTGTATATGTTGTTCTTTATAGGTTGGTGAGCCATTATTATAGGCTAGGATGCTTATGTTTTGATTAGGCCAGAGAGCCTAGATGTTAAAGGCCGGCGCGCCTACTTTTGTAAATGTCTCAGCATTAAATAAAATACATCACTGCACACAGACCGACCATGATAAATGAGATGGGGGACTAAATTCCACTGTTTAGGGAAATGAAGAGACCTAAAAGTTAACAAAAAGGGCTAATCTAGAAGCTTAAGCTAAAAACGAATATTATATTAATATTTCTTAAATCATAAAGTATGAATAATTATTTTATCCTAAGTTCCAAAGTTGGGCACAAGTGGGCCAAAGTAGCTCCCAGCATGACAAGTTTCAAGTTGGGGACATGCATACATATTGTTGGGACTTAGTTCATTTTATCATATTTTTCATGATTCTTTCCATCAATATTTTTCCATCATTCGGACCATCATTCCTTCCATCAGGGAATCATCCATTCAGCCATACCATGATCTTTCACTCATGCAGTAAGCTATCCTTCATACTTTCTGTCATTATACCTGAGCTTGTATCCATGGCCATATCTATATGTGTAGTTGGTTAGCTTGGCAGCTGGACTGAAGAAGCAAGTTTTCAGGCCCGTGGGATAACTAAGAGGCGGGTTGTCAGGCCCGTGGGATATTGAAGAGGCGGGTTGTCAGACCCGTGAGCAATTTCTGTCTAGGTGAGAGAATTGCTGGGAATTGATTTCCTGAAGATGCCAAACTACAACTACAGGGATCTGAGACTTTCTGTCCATCCTGTTGTTGAAGCCTTGGAAGGGAAGTGGGGCAGCCGAAGGATTATTGAGCAGAGAAGGGGCACACTTCTTGGGTGAGATAGGCATGTGGGGAATGAGGGACTATAGGTTGTTAGTTTGACTTGGCACTTGAGATGGAGTCTTTCCTAATGTCTATGTGTCTTTAGCCTGGTTAGAAATCCATTTACCTGTGTGGAGTTTAGTCCCAACTCTGGGGTGACTCACTATTGAAAGTGATGAACAATGTGGTATGAGGATGGGAGGTTAGTGGAAATTCTACACACAGTTGGTGACATTCGTACCAAAATAAGTGCTAATTCTATGATAAATTTACATGTTGCATTGTTATTACATGTTTATTTTTATGGGTTATCATATGTGTGTTTATAACTGTGTTTATATTTATGGGTATTGCCTGTATATGTTGCATGTATATGTTTATTGTTATTTTAGTGTGAATCCGTGTATTTACAAATGTATTTGTATGCTTAAATTTTATATATAAAGCTTCCACAAGAATTATGTGTGTTTATATTTTAATTGCATGCAGTTGGAAAATTTTATGTGGCATAGCTCAGTTGGATGTTGGGTATGTTACAGTATGTTCCGCAAAGAGAACAATAAGAGTTCTCTAGCGTAGCATGGTCCGACATGGATGGTCGGGGAAATTACAGATCCACAGAAGAACAAGCTAGAGACACAACGCTGGTGAGGTGAAAACTGAAGAGGGTAACCAACAGAGGGATGGAAGCGAGTGAACAAAGGGGAGAATACCCACAACATGAAGGCTTGAAATACCAAAAGAATAGGAGAGCTAGTGGAAAATGAAGAAAGATAGAGTTAAATGAATATTAATTTAACATGTACAATAAATGTTATAATTTTTTTAAATTGTGTTTTTATATTTTTTGTAAATATTTTTTCTCTATAATAAATTAAAAGAGGAAAGTCCCTTGAGTTTGAGTATGATGTTAAATTATATTTATGGATAATGTTTGGTTTCATTGTGGTGAAATAGACTTTCTATAATCCATTATAAGGGAGATGTGCAATTCCTTCCATGCTTAACAAGGAGTACACACTTAGCATTTAAAAAAAAAATTAATTAAAAAAAAAAATTGTTTCAATGTCAACCATAAATGAAATATTTTAAGATACATCTTAAGATAAACAATTCTATATGAATTTTTTTATAAAGAAATAGACTCAAAGAGAGTGACACTAATTGAAAGTAGAAATTATTCTACTTCTTATGGAAATGTGTAATTCTTTCAATGTTTTAATATGGAGTTGACATGTGACATTTAAAACAATGTTAATAAAAAAAAAAAAATCAATGTGAATAATAAATAAAATATTTCAATCTTCACTTTGAGTAAAATATTTTAATATTAGCAACGACCACTTTTATGTAAAAAGTGGTTGATATATGCCGATCGACGCCATTAATTGAAAAATGTGGAAAATGGCGTCGGCATATATCAACCACTTTTTACATAAAAGTCATTGTTGCTAGTTGACCGAAGACATGCCTGAAATAACATTAATGCACTAATACATTAATGCATTAAATACATTAATACATTAATGTATTAAATATGTTAATACAATAAAAACATTAATGTATTAAATGCATTAATGTATTAATACATTAATACATTAGTATACCATTATTAATACATTAATGTATTAAATATTTTACAAATAAAAACATCGATATTGATATTAAAACATTAAAAAATATCTATACATTATTAAAATATTAATATATTACTAATACATTATAATAATGTATTAACTCACTATTAAAATATATTAATAAAACACTAACAAATATATTACCTAATAAATTATAATAGTATATTAACCCATACTTTAATAATGTATTATTAATACACTATTAATAATGTATTAATGTTAAAGTAATACATTGTTATAAAATAATAATATATTATTATTATTATTATTATTATTATTATTATTAATACATTATTATACAATAATAAAGTAACACATTCAAAAGGTAATACATGAATAAAAAATTAATACAATAAAAAGGTATTAAAGTAATAAAAAATATATTAAATTATTATATTAAAACTATTATATTAAAGTACTAATACATTAATAAAATAATTATACCATAATAAAGTTATACATTAATTAATAAGGTAATGATAATGATGATGATGATTAACGTCCACTAAGACCTAATTGGTCTATCGGACCTTAAGAGGGTAAGTGATTACTTCTAATTCTTTAGAATTTTGTTTCTGTGCTAAAAAATCATTAAGAGAAGCTTTCGAAGATCACCATACTTTTGTTGAGTTAAGAGGTTAGGAAGGTTGGTAGTGTGATTAATATTTTGAAAATGAGATCTAATATGGGTATAGGCTGGAAAAAATAAGAGAAAGTGTTTTTCATCTTCAACCTTCTTAGTGTCACAAAGGTGACACACTCTTTCATCCCATGGCGTTTTAGGAATTGACCAATGCCCAGTTTCACTATGGAGTTCGTGAGAATTTTTTCTTATCTTAGAAATTCTTATTTTTTTCTTTACACTTGGCAAAACAGATAGATAATTTTGATCTTCTAGATTAGGGTTGATTACATCTTTATAATACCTTAATTTTCTTTTTTTCTCTAAGTCTTTATCACACCACATTTTTTCCTTAAATTTTGATTTGACGTTTTTTTTAATAGTATCTTTATTTTGCAAAATGATTTCTTCCATGATTCCCCAATAGTTTAGCCAAGACCGAGCGTCTTTATTCCATCCTCGCTTGATTCGATGGTGGTTACAACTTGATTTGGAAGAAATTTTAGGTAGCCTCTTGTCTTCCATGGTGTTTAACTTGTTCTTATACATTAGATATCTATTCATAGCCATACTCTCAATGGGGGAGAGGCTTGTTTCTACAAGGAGGATGGGATAGGGTGTGTTTCCTTTAATTTTGAGATTATAGGTTATAAAATTATTTTGTATTTGCTCTATCTTTCTCCAGGATTCTCGAGAGATACTACAGCCCCAGACTTCACATCCATAAAGAGTAACAGGTGTAGAAAGAGTCTCAAACATGAGTTTCTTCATATCCCAACTCCAAAGTTTAGCTGATATACAATTGTTTTCAAGCCCATAATAAGATTTCCATCCCCCAATAAATTTTTCTCAATGCTATAATTCCAATTAATCTTGTGGTGAGTATCAATTCCAATATATTTGTATGAAGTCACTTCCTCCAAGTTGTTGTTGTCATATACCATGGTATCATAAGGGATCTTATTGGATTTAAGAATCATGACCTTAGTCTTATCAGTATTAACAGTCATACCCATATTGGAGCAAAAATCCTTGTGGATTCTTAGTTGGTTTTCAAGATCATGGGAACTCCTTTCCATAAGAACGATATCATCGGCATAAAGAAGAAGATTGATGACTATACCTATGAGATTAGGGCCAACACAACCTTCTTTTTCCAAGCATTCTTCTAATTTATCAATGTATATGCCAAAAAGGTTAGGGGACAATAGACAACCTTGTTTGACTCTGATATTGCAGTTAATCTCTTTTGACCATCCCTCAATATTTTTAAACTTATCAATAACGTTCTCGTACATCCTTATTGCATCATCCCTCAACTCGAGAGGCACTTTTATCTCTTCCAACCTATTCCAAAGGTTTTTCCTGGGAACCATGTCGAAAGCTTTTCTAAAGTCAACAAAACAAAAAAAAAGATTGGTTTTAGTATTGCGGAACTCTTCTGCAATGATCCTAAAGGTAAAAAGATGGTCCATATTTGAATGATATCTCCTAAACCCAGATTGGCCTTTAGCTCTTTTACCGTGACTTTCTAGCCAAATGCTAATCTTCTTTTCCAAAATAATTCCATAAAGCTTGACTAAAATCAGGCTAATCATAATGGTCCTATAATTAGAGGGAATGTTTTTATCCCCATTTTTAAAGATAGGAACAACTAGGATTTTCGTCCAAGGCTTAGGGAAGCCCTCCTTGACTGCTAAATTAAAGATCTTGTTTATGTGAGGGATAAGGATTGGCCCTCCGATTTTAAAAATTTCAGATTGGTAGCCTTCAATGTCCTTAGCTTTCCCATTTGTGAGCCGCTTAACTCCGAACTCTATGTCATCTAAGGAAAACCTTCCTCCTTTGTAGGGACAATAGGAATGGTTTCCATGGCATTAGGAAACTCGTAAAGACTTTTAAGGTAGGAATTCCAGTCCGTTCAGGGAATCCTATTATTTTCTTTAGTATTTTGTTTTAGAATTTGGCTCCAGAACTTCTTAGGATCCAAGTTGTATAGTTGTGAAAGTTACTCTTACCTTTTATTGATATAGTATATTTTTTTCCTTTTAATTAGGGCTTTGTACGTATTGATCTTATCGAGTTTTAAGGGCTCATTAGAAGCATCCCTAATGAATTTCCTAGCAATTTTACATTCTTTATCATACGAAGGGTTGGTTGTTCTATTATTCTTTTTATGGGACACTTCAAAAGAGAACTTGTTAATGGAAGTGGAAAGGGTAATTGTAAAGTTATTATAGAGTTCTTCAATGTTGTCCTTATAAGTTACGAGTTTTAATTTACTATTTAAATCCTTTAATAAAATGTCAACTTTACTTTTTCCAAAGCGCAAATTCCTTTGATAATCAAAATTCTCTTCAATGGTGCTCCTATGCATGGAAAATTTTAGAGTTAGGGCTAAAGGTTCATGATCAGAGTTAGGCTCATGGTCATTTAAAAGGTCAAAATTTGTTATTTGGTTGGAAACGGGGATATCAGATGTCACATAATCTACACACTACTACCTAGCCCATGAATACATGTCATTTGGTTGGAGTTTGGCCAGTTCATTACTCCATTGCATATTATTAGGTCTTGAGAGTTGCAGAGCTTGACCAACTCAGTACCAAACAAATTCTCAAATAGATCTTCAGAGCTTCTTTTGTAGCTATTAGATAAAACAAGGTCCCCATCTAGCCATAAAGGATTATGGCTGGAGTCATCACTTAAAAGAGTAGATTGTTTAGTTGCAGTCCTAGCATTAAAGTCTCCTAGCCGGAGGATATTACCTTCATTTTTCAAATTATAAATATCTTTTTATAAATTATTGTAGGGACAATTTTTATCTAGATTATTTTTCTTATAAAAAGTAGAATTAATAGGTGAAAATAACAAATTGCTATATACATCTTCTTAGCATTGGTGTCTGAAATTTCTATCCAAATGTATTGATTAAGAGGGTCGATCTTATGAAGTTGAATGTGAGGAGAAATGATTTTTCTAATATAACAAGCTATGCCTCCTATCCCTCTACGGTGGGATTTTTTGTTCCATGCCGACCACAAGACAAATCCTTCCATGTTAGGGACTTTAGACTCCTCATGCTCCCAAGTTTTAGCTAGACAAATAGTATCAATACCACTCAGGATCCAACTTATCATAGGACCTTTGCGCCATGGAAAGCCACGATAATTCCAAAAAAGGATCCCAAGTGTACCAAATTCCTATTTATTATTATCCTTCTGGTCTCTATCCCTAACAATAGCTTTTTGATTTCTAATTATTGCCTATTTTCCTTCTTTCCTGGCTTATTTTACCTTTTGAACTTCCTTCCTTAATTCAACTTGGTCTTCAGGAACGAAGTCTTCATTTATAAATATTGTCCACCCTTTTAAGCTCAAAGATTTACTAAGTATGCTATATTTATGGTAATTACAACTTACTTTGACACAGATCAGCCTATCTTTGTGATAAATTATTTTTCCTAGCCTCTTTACTTCTATGAGGTATGTTGTATCAATTTGTGATTTATTTTTTAATTCTTCTTTTACTATTGCTGGCATATCCTCCTCTTGTTGTTCTTTTATACCAAAAATTATGAGGTTCAAGCCTCTTTCATTACATTCATGGTCCAATTTGATTAGCTTATTCATTTCCTCTTTGATGGGTTTGATATCCAATTTGTTTTACATATTACTGAGGGTTAAACTGTTGGTTAGTTTTTCTTCTAGCTCTTTAATCCTATCTCTCAAGTTGTGATTTTCTTCAACCCCTCCTTCTTGGGTTGATTGTTTATGTTTTTCTATTTCTTGAATTCTAGCCTTCATTGTCTACAATTCACTCTTGAATCATAAGAATCTATCCTCTATTTGAGTTTGAATGGTATCTTTAATTTTTTTTATCAATCATTGCCTCTAGCTCTATTTTGAGTTTTATGTCTCTTTCTGCACTTTTTTTTTCTAATGTTTCTAACTCTATTTGGATTTTGGCATCTCTCTCTTCATAAAGGATCACTAGGGTGATTTTGGGGGGCCTCTCCTTGTTAGGGTGAGTTTTTGGAATAGGTGGTGGAGTGCTCATATTGAAAAGAAGAGATAAAAGATGTAACAATTATTATTATGGGTTGACTTTATCTCTCAAATCAACTTTTACTTCTAAAACTTAAAATAAAATAAAAAAATAAAATATATTTAAATATCTTCAAGTAAAATTAAAATTGAATCAAAGTAAAAAGTGACTCACCTCATTTCAGATGTCCAAATGCTTAGCCCTTTGAAGAATCAAAAAAAGAATTTTTGAAGATGACAGAAAAGTCCATAGAAAAGATTATCCTGGGTAAAAAAGGTAAAAACTATAGATATTATTCCCATTCAAAACCCTAGATATATAATCTTAGAGATAAAATATCTCCTAAAAAATAAATAAACAAAGAAGTATTATTCATGTTCAAAACCCTAGATATATAATCTTAGAAATAAAATATATCGTTAAAAAAAAAATATTAAGTATTATTCCCGTTCGAGAAATATTAATTTCAAAACCACAGAGAAGTAGTATTCTCATTCAAAACCACGAAGAAATATTATTTCCATTCAAAATTGCAAAGAAATATTATTCCCGTGCAAAACAATAGAGAGATATTATTCTCGTTGAAAACCACAGAGAGATATTATTCCCGTATAAAATAAAATAATGGTACATCAATACTTTAATAATATATCACCAAAATTAATATATTATAATAATGTATTAACTCATTATTATAATGTTATAATATTTTATAAATAACATATTTATAGATTATTAATTAATGTATTAATAAAACACTAACAAATACATTAAGTAATAAATTATAATAGTATATTAAGTCATTATTATTGTGTTTAAATATATTATAGTTAATATATTTATATATTCTTAATTAATAAATTAATGTATTGATAAAATATTTATACATTATAAAATAATAAATTAAAAAAATATTAAAAAAATAATAAAGTATTAATAACATATTGTTAATTAATACATTAATACAACATTAAAACATGAAAAAAATACTTAATTTATAATAGTACATTAATATATTGATGTAATAAAGTACAAATACATTAATAATACATTATTACATAAATAGAAAACATTGACCATCACCATCACCATCACCATGATAATGACGATGGTTTAGAGTGATAGCCTATGCTTCACCATCACGATAGTTAACGCCAATTGATGATGACCATGACAATGACTATTCTTGATGTACGATATATATATATATATATAGTTTGTTGCATTACGACAACCATAAATGTTTATGACAATGGAAAATTATATTGAGAGTTGTTTATCAGAATGTGACGTTGGACAATGCTCGTGACATTGGGAAATGGTCATCACATTGCAACATTGGGAACTGTTCGTCAAAATACGACATTGATAAATGTTCATCATAATGCAATGGAAATGCTAGTCACAATGAGATGTATGGAATCATGTTTTACTTCTTAGACAATGATTTATGATGCAGGCGTGACCTACGTTCACTCACAGGATTGTTCTGTCATAATTTGTGAGCCAAAGCAGCTCTTTCGACTCCTACTCGAATCGAACATGAATCAATCCATACATACTTTCTTTTCCCTCACGACCCTGAACAAGACCATGAACAATTTTCCCACAGGAAATGTGATTTTGGGCTTTGGGGTTTCCTAATTCCTGATGTCATGAGAACCCTTGTTCTCTCGATCTCCCGATCTCCGATATCCCGATTCACTGAAACAAATTTAACTTCAGTTAGCCCCCTGGGCTAGATCTTTGGTCCATATGACCTCCCCTTATGTGACTGTGGTCCCTTTTGGGGTTTTGCGACTCAAGAGCCCAACCACTTGGTCTCTCGACTCCCGAAGTGTCGATTCCCGAAATGTCGAAATGACTTTCCTATCGGGATTTTTTCTCGGAGCCCTCGATTTCTACCACGCGTCCCTTCAAGATGGACGGTCCACATTCATTTCACGATTTCGGACATCGCCATTCCAAAAATGCCTGGATCTCCTATCTTCAAGATTCGCGAAATGTCGAACCCCAATATGTCGATGGACTTTCCTATCAGGATTTTTCTCCAAATCTCAGATTTCTGCCACGTGTCCTCCTATGATGGACGGCTAAAATATGTTTCACGATTTTGCAAAATCAAATGCCGAAATGTCCCGGCATCTTGTGTAATGATCCCAAGCCATTATGCAAGGATCATCATTGTTTTGGTGTCTTTTAAAAACTTTTTCCTGGTTGTGGTATTTCGTCAAACACTTTGTTGATGTACTTTTTAGGTGTTTATATGTGTGTATGCAACAAATAACAGAAAGAGATAACCATGGAACATACCTCAACCATATGAAATAAGATAGACAAGACAAAACATCTTAATTCTTCTTTATTCATAAAATAAAGAAACCTGCTACAATGAAGATGTCAATCTGGAATGCTCAACAGATGACCAAGAAGATAGAAAATAGATAAGAGCTACTACAAAATGCTCCTGCTAATACAAAAGATGCCTCCAAAGGCTAAATATGAAATGAAGATCAATACAAGGAGATTTGAATGCCAAACTCTCCAACTGAAGAATGCCACGCTCCAATAGAAGGCTGAAACCCTCAATAACTCGGTCCTGCTGCCAAAAGTGTCCAATCACCCCAAGAAATATGCCAACTAATAGATCAAGTGATGGTAAGAACAACCCAGGTGCCCGAATCTCCAAGATCCCTCTCAATCTTTGTAGATTTGAAATCCCCCACTGAATGGTGCGCCCCTCTCGGTGACTGAAGCCCTAGATAATTCGACCCTGCTGAAGGAGGCCTCCAAATGCTCTTAAACTCTCCATAAATATAGATCGGGACACTGGACGTCACTAGGTGAAGTCTCTGGGTCAGATCTGAAGTGTAACCCCTCCAAACGGACTACATTTGGATCTCAAAAACACCCTCCTTCTCTTCAATTCGCTCGACTGCTCAAGAAATAATCTGAGCCATAAAACTATCTCAGAAAGCACTAGATCTGATGTCCGAGGCTCTGTAATGAAAACCCAAGTGATAGAATCCTCAACGAACTTGCCAATATCCTACAACAAATCTCTCTCCAAGGATGTTGCACCCCCCTTGCTGGAAACCCCCAATGGTGCACCCTCCTCCTCTTCCTGTGCCTGTGGTTGTGTAAAACCTCTTGCACTGATGTAGGTTTGACTAGAATGGTGTGGGAGAGTATTGCATCTCCGAGACCAATCTTGGGACAAGATAGGTGGAATATTTCACCACCGAATCGTCCTCTAGGGTTTGTTAAGTCAAAACCCTCAAAACCCCCAAGAGATGGGCTCACTAGCTAAAGCCAGATACCAAACCGATAAACATACATGAATGAATGAGAAGAGGCCTTTGCCTTTCCTTTATACTTTTGGCTCACCTTGTCCCTCCAAAGTGAATTTCATTTTATTAATATTTAATTAATTAATTAAATCACTTTAATTAATTAATTAACCTTTTTACCTATAAAAAGCTCCTTATCTCTCCTTGTGGCTTCCCCATCCACTGAAAGTCATTTCTAGCCATCCCTTCCTGTAGTGTTGTTCCTCTCGATTCCAATGAGCTATTACACTGAGAGGTTCCTCCAATTAATGTTCCCAAAATGACCTCTGTAGTGAATTCCATTGACTTATAGCTCAAAATAGTCAAAATCATGGAAATCGTCGGAATGCAATGAAACCAAATCCAACCTGTGCGGAATGGATCATAATGATGGAATATGATCATCGATACAAGATGGACCCCACAATGCCTCTCAAATACCCCTGTACTCGCTATAACATCCATCTGGCTACTCTGGTCATCATAACTCTCTGCACTGTGATGATGTCCCAAAGTGGGGACATTACAGTCCTCCCTGCTAGAAAATTGCTTGTCCTCAAGCAATAACCAAACCATCTCAAATAAAATACTAGGATCCCATGTCCACCTATGGGTTGCATAGTAGAACCCATCAGAAGATGAACAATCACACATGCTGCCCCTTGGGTCCCATATCAAGTGATGAACTGCTAGCCCCTCGGACACATAATCTTGAAATACACCAACTCTGTGAGTCTCATGTACCTGACACATGGCCTCATCCCGGAGTGAGTCTATCCTCCTAGTCTCTACCAAGATCCACATGACCTCCATCAACTACACATACTGATGCCAGAATGAGGTACTGCCAAAAATCCGTGAGACACCCTCAAGCGTTATGCTTCCCTCAACACTAAAACTAAATGGAAACTTAGAATAAATTTCCCCTGCAATGGTCCACTCTCCCCTGTCGGCCAATGAACTACTCAACCGTGCAATCCCTGGGTCCCATGCTAACCTCTGTCGAAGATTCTCATGCTGACACTACACTACTCCGACCATGATTGTCTTCCCTATGACCCCCGAACCTACTGCCCAGAAACTGTATCGGCATAGACAGCTCTGTAGAAGAAGTACCTGTCCAAATGTCTCCATGACCTATCATGATGATCAAGAGAAAGGAAAGGTCAAGTACCTATCGACCCACTCCAAACCAACCCAAGGTTGAGTGTGTGGCTCTCTGGTGTCACCTGGCTCGTCATGTAGTGACACATCCTACTAACAAAGTGAACTTCCAGATCCCATGGCAAACTTGGAAGTTTATCACTTCTAGTGTTCGCTAGTTGCTCCTGTGCTGGATTGATCATTATCGGAAGCCCTCTGCACTCATTTGTCATCACCTGGTCTATGATGCTCATCATCACACACCAAGTCTCAACTGTTTGTCTAACACGGTCCACCTCTGACCTGTTGTATGCCGTAAAAGTACTCCTGTGATGTAATCTAGGCCTACTCACTCTCCATGCCCCCAGCTATGACCTATCCCTCCTCATGTTGTTGTCTATTATAAAAGTGTCAAGACAGGGTAACAGAAACATCTTCAACTAACTATAGGACTGAAAAGTGTCACATGCTTTGGTCAATCCCAAGGATTCGACCAGAAGCTCGTCCATCGGTATCGATGATAACTGCTCACCTGTAGTCATCACTAAACCCCAATCATCAAGTACAATCAGAAGCAACTCCTCCAACTACTGGTAAACCACTCTCCATCTCCCCTCACCCAGGAAACTACTAAAATGGTGAAGGTGAGGTCTCAAAATCATATGTTGTTGCAAAGGAGTGGCACCTGCATGCTCCCCTAAGAGTGTCTCCTCCCTGCCGGGCAGTACACCCCTCTGAATCCCACCATACATCTCAACATGTCTCTGTGAGCTATCCCTCATCACTATATGCTCCAGCATACTCCTGTCATCTCCTGCAAACTCATGCTACATCACAGATCCTGGGCATACGGCTGGATCAATCTCTATATGGAGATCAACCACTCTCAAGACACAAATGGAAGTGTCCCCCATCAACTGGTGCTCCTCTGCTAGATCATCAACATCTTCTGTCAACGTGACTAACTGATACATCTGAGTGTCCACTAAGATATATGAAGTGGATCTTTGATGGATCTCCTCAGGAGCCTCGTATTTCCTAGACTCTGATTCTCTAAGGGGAGTTTGTGTGCCTCTCAGGAATCCCCGAGTGCTCTCCAACTCTTGACTAAGTCAGTCCATCTCCAACTCCTGCTCCCTCAGAACCTCATGATACATCTCACCAACCCTCAGTAGATAATCCCTATCTATCATCAACTGCTGGTAGTCAGTCCTCATCACAGATAATCTCTTTCGGAGAGTGTGAAAATCATCTGTGGAAAATCCTCCATCTGAGCTACCCTGTGCCACTGATGCTCTCCAATCGTAATCTGCCATCAGTGCATTCATGTCATCAATACGTCTAGTGGTTTCCCTGATCATAGCCTCACTAAATCCCAACTGTGTTTCTAAGTGGTGTAGCTCCTGATCATGGTCATACTGAGGTGCCATATTAGACCCCTCATTGCTAGTGTCAGTCTTGCTAGTGCCAACTCTAGAATCCCCAAAAACACCCTCTACATAAGATGACGTGCTAAACTGTCCACTGTCTACCATGTTGTTGGGTTCTCCTGTATGCCACTCATCCCATCACAGGATGACATCTCCCCTTGACTCCCACTGTATCCTATATGAACAGTTGTATCCTCCTGTGCACTCATCCTGCTACTATAATCTGCCCCTGGATCCCATAGAGATGTATCTAGACATGTGCTTCTGTCCTCTTGACTGATAGAAAGTGCATCCTCATCAATGCAGACCAATCCTAGGAGTAAGTGCTCCATCAACCTGTCAGCCTCTGCAATCTTCTCAACTAATGGAGTCTCCAATAGTTGTGACTCTATCTCCTCTGGTTGACTTGTATATGTGAGGTCAATTGTCGGTACGTCCTGTACCTCCTCCTGGATCTATGGGTTTATCTGTCCACATTGTGCATCGCTCACACTAGACTCATTCATCATACCTGATGTGCCACTGATCTCTTCATGTGACATGGCTATCATGGGTGTCTGAACAAGTGACAAAAGTGTCACAGCCCCCATAGGAAGCTCATCATCTCTAGGTGCTAACACGTGTGACTCCTCACTAGTGTCATCACTCTGTTGAGGCATAAGGTCATCAATGGTATGTGACATGTCTGCTGAGATACTAGTGCCATCTTCTTGTCCATCCAACTGCCTATCCACTACACAAGGGTCATCCTCTTCCTCAAGCATGCAAGCATCACTAGCCTCTGTGCAAGAGTCATCATCACTATCCTCTGAGGTAGAGTCACTATCACTATCCTCTGTGTAAGAGTCACTATCATCATCGGACTGCTCTGAATCCTCATCATCACTATCATAGTGTACCTCGATGATATGATTCTTACCCTTACCCCTACACCAATGATCTGGTTCCCAAGGCACCTTGCAACTGTAGCAAAGTTGTGTGCTCCTAATGGGTGTGGGGTTTCTCTGTGCTTCCTTCCATCTAGTTTCTCTGGCTCTACCTTCCTCTACTATGCTGGTCCAATATGTCACCTCATCTTCGCTCCAACTGGGGTTTTTCATGGATATAAACTTTTGGAGCGTTATTAGAGGCCCAAGTCTCTCACAAAGTGCATGATATTCTATTTCACAACTCACAGCTATTCCAACAAAATCTACAGACCCCATCTTTCCTTATAGAAGATCCCTCAGACTGGTAGGAGTCTAAGCTCTGATACCAGTGTAATTATCCCAAGCCATTATGCAAGGATCATCATTGTTTTGGTGTCTTTTAAAAACTTTTTCCTGGTTGTGGTATTTCGTCAAACACTTCGCTAATCTACTTTTTAGATGTGTTTATATGTGTGTATGCAGCAAATAACAGAAAGAGATAAGCATGGAACATACCTCAACCATATGCAATAAGATAGACAAGCCAAAACATCTCAATTCTTCTTCATTCATAAAATAGAGAAACCTGCTACAATGAAGATGTCGATCTGGAATGCTCAACAGATGGCTAAGAAGATAGACAATAGATAAGAGCTGCTACAAAATGCTCGTGCTAATACAAAAGAAGCCTCCAAAGGCTGAATATGAAATGAAGATCAATACAAGCAAATCTGAATGCCAAAATCTCCTGCTGAAGAATGCCACGCTCCAATAGAAGGCTGGAACCCTCAATATCTCGGCCCTGCTGCCAAAAGTGTCCAATCACCCTAAGAAATATGCCAACTGATAGATTGAGTGATGGTAAGAACAACCCAGGTGCCCGAATCTCCAAGATCCCTCTCAATCTTTGTAGATATGAAATCCCCCACTGAATGGTGCTCCCCACAGGGTGACTGAAGCTCTAGATAATTTGGCCCTGCTAAAGGAGGCCTCCAAATGCTCTGAAACTCTCCAAAAATATAGACCGGGACACTGCAAGTCACTAGGTGAAGTATCAGGGTCAGATTTGAAGTGTAACCCCTCCAAACGGACTACATTTGGATCTCAAAAACGCCCTCCTTCTCTTCAATTCGCCCCACTGCTCAAGAAATAAATTGAGCCATAAAACTATCTCAGAAAGCACTAGATCTGATGTCCAAGGATCTGTAATGAAAACCCAAGTGATAGAATCCTCAACGACCCTGCCAATATCCTACAACAAATCTCTCTCCAAGGATGGTGCACCCCCCTTGCTGGAAACCCCCAATGGCGTGCCCTCCTCCTCTTCTTGTGCCTGTGGCTGTGTAGAACCTCCTGCATTGATGTAGATCTGACTAGAATGGTGTGGCAGAGTATTGCATCTCTAAGACCAAGCTTGGGACAAGCTAGGTGGAATATTTCACCATTGAATCGTCCTCTAGGGTTTGTTAAGTCAAAACCCTCAAAACCCCCAAGAGATGGGCTCACTAGCTAAAGCCATATATCAAACTGATAAACATACATGAATGAATGAGAAGAGGTGATGCAGGAGCATCGCTCACCTATCAAGCGAGCCAGCGCGTGGAGCAAGGAGAGACCAGTTGGACATCGCCAGCATTCAAATTTTGGAATCATTACAATATGGCTGCGCCAAACATTAAACGTTGATGTGATGAAGTGCATTTGTACATGTAACGGACCTTGAGCAGATAAGCTTTCGTCCTTAGGTAGCTGAGGCATTTACTTAAATTTAATGCAGTTAGATAGG
>ML778406.1:646917-664480 GCA_009831015.1 Picea engelmannii
AGAGAGAGAGAGAGAGAGAGAGAGAGAGAGAGAGAGAGAGAGAGTTTGTTGCATTGCGACAACCGTAAATGTTTATGACAATGGAACATCACAATGTGACGTTGGACATTGCTTGTGACATTGGGAAATGGTCGTCACATTGCGACGTTGGGAAATGTTCGTCAAAATGCGACGTAGGGAAATGTTCATCAAAATGCAATGTTAGTCACAATGAGATGTATGGAATCATGTTTTTCTTTTTAGACAATGAATTATATTTTTCCTAAGGACATTGATAACAAAAGGGAAATGCCTGTCACATTGTGACGATGGGAAACGTTCGTCACAATGCGACATTGGGAAATGGTCATCACATTGTGATGTTGGGAAATGTTCGTTAAAATGCGACATAGGGAAATGTTCATCATAATGCAATGTTAGTCACAATGCAATGGAAATGTTAGTCACAATGAGATGTATGGAATCATGTTTTACTTTTTAGACAATGATTTATATTTTTCCCAAGGGCATTGATAACAAAAGGGAAATGTTCATCACCTTGTGATGATGGGAAACGTTCCTCACAATGCGACATTGGGAAATGGTCGTCACATTGCGACTTTGGGAAATGTTTATCACAGTGCGACGTAGGGAAATATTCATCATAATGCAATGTTAGTCACAATGCAATGGAAATGTTCACCATAATGCAATGGAAATGTTAGTCACAATGAGATGTATGGGATCATGTTTTACTTTTTAGACAATGATTTATATTTTTCCTAAGGACATTGATAACAAAAGGGAAATGTTCATCACATTGTGACGATGGGAAATTTTCGTCACAATGCAACATTGGGAAATGGTCGTCACATTGCGACATTGGGAAATGTTCGTCAAAATGCGATGTCGGGAAATGTTCATCATAATGCAATGTTAGTCACAATGCAATGGAAATGTTCATCATAATGCAATGGAAATGTTAGTCACAATGAGATGTATGGAATCATGTTTTACTTTTTAGACAATGATTTATATTTTTTCTAAAGACATTGATAACAAAAGGGAAATGTTCATCACATTGTGATGATGGGAAATGTTCGTCACAATGTGACTTTGTGAAATGTTTGTCACAATGCGACATAGGAAAATTTTCGTTACAATGCAATGTTTGGAAACACTTGAAACAGTGTAGAATCATCTTCTAGTTTTGTGACATTGGGAAAATGGTCGTTAGAATGTGGCGTCAAGATTTTTTTGTAACATTACGACATTCAAAAATGTTCATCACATCGCGACATTGGGAAATGTTTTTCATAGTGCAATGTTTGGAAATGTTAGTCACAATGAGATGTATGGAATCATGTTTTACTTTTTAGACAATGATTTATATTTTTCCTAAGTACATTGATAACAAAAGGGAAATTTTTGTCACATTGTGACGATGGGAAACATTTGTCACAATGCAACATTGGGAAATGGTCATCACATTGCGACATTGGGAAATGTTCGTCACAATGTGATGTAGGGAAATGTTCATCATAATGCAATGCTAGTAACAATGCAATGGAAATGTTCATCATAATGCAATGGAAATGTTAATCACAATGAGATGTATGGAATCATGTTTTACTTTTTAGACAATGATTTATATTTTTCATGAGGACATTGATAACAAAAGGGAAATGTTCATCACATTGTGACGATGGGAAACGTTAGTCACAATGCGACATTGGGAAATGGTTGTCACATTGCGACATTGGGAAATGTTCATCACAATGAGACGTAGGGAAATGTTCATCATAATGCAATTTTTGGAAACACTTGACATAGTGTAGAATCATCTTTTACTTTTGCGACGTTGGGAAAATGGTCATTATAATGTGGCGTCAATAATTTTTTGTCACATTGCGACATTCGAAAAATTTCATCACATGATGACATTGGGAAATGTTCTTCATAGTGTGACGTTGGGAAATGTTAGTCACAATGATATGTATGGAATCATATTTTACTTTGTATAAAATGATTTATACTTTTCCATAAAATGTATGGCAAAAATACAAATTAATAAAAAACATTTTCAAATACATAATTTCCATATTATAACACTGTGATGAACCTTTCATACACATATAAAACTTGTAACGCCCCATATATTGACCTTTAGGGAGTTCCAAGATTGATTGTTTACTCATCTTAGTGATTCAATTCTTAACATTTATTTGGGCTCAGTTACATTGAGATACATATTTGAGATATGTACATATTTTTATGTTCCATGATATTATTTTCATTGTTATATACTCATGATGATGATAGCTCTTTGGTTTGTTTAAACATGCAAGTCAAAATGTGGAATTTAGGTACATGGATACTAGTTCAAGTTATGATATGAATGCATAACAGATACCAGAGATGATAAAAATAAACATGCATTTCTTAAATTGAACGTCGATACAGATATGGATCCTTATATGAAATTATTATGTATATGCATAGATATGATTTATTGGTGGATTAACTTACAGGTTAATGAGCTATGTGTTGGTAGTCCAACGTATTTGTTAATTTTTTATATTAATTAAATGATTTATATAGCTTCCTAACTGGGGTCATAAATTTTTATTACTCTTCATGAGAAATTTTCGAAATGACAGTTGTAAATTGTCGCTTTTCCCTAATGTTTTTTCATCCTCCATTCATGACTGAAAGCATGAAAACGAAGCATGAAAACGTGCGACTGTGTTATCATTCTGTTTTAAAATTTATTAAAGGCAAATTGTTTCTACAGTTTATCAATGAAACCTTGTTTTTTCCCATGAAGAACTGTTCTCATTTTTTTGATTCCTTGAACACCAAGCATGCTTAGGGATTGATGGTTATATCAACAAAGGGTTTTTTTGACTTGAGTTTCGGTATGGTTTTTCGTTTAATTCTTGGTTATGCGTTTCCTTTTACTATTCCATTGATTTTTTATTTTCAACCTCCCCCAAACCTTGTGATCGAACCCACTATGTGCGCACTTATTTTCATTTGAAAGATCTAGTCCTGCTTCGTACTTTAGGATAGGTGACAATACGATTTGCAGTCAGCCATCATTTCCAAGACTAGCCTTGGGCTTTGCAAACCCTCCCTCCACGTTGTGTTTGATTGATTACGGTCTCATCCAGTATGGCTCCTATTTTGAGAGTTGAACCAAATGAAATTCAAACTCTGCTCTTATATGATGATGCCAAAGAAGATTTGGAACGAAGTGGCCTACTCATTTTCATTAGGAAGTTTCAGGGTTTCAATTTACAAGTTTCCCAGGAATTTTATTTCTCCTTTGATGGGTATAGGGCTAAGGTAGGTGATGTCCAACTTGAGGTTACAAAATATTTCTTGAGTCAAGCTACATGATTCCCTGCAAGCCCTGAAGTTTTACACTTTTGTTAGCAGAGTTTAATCTCATTTTTTTTGCTTGCTGGAGACACAATTTTGTGGGAGAGATTATGAGCAAACCACTGTGAATTAGAACAAACCCTTTGAAACCTAGAACTAAAATGAGTCGTTTTATCTTCATTGTGGGTAGTTTCTCCAAAAAATTGACCATTGCAGAGATATTCCTCGACCTTTGGAGCCTCCTACAACAAACCCTTTCTCGATCAAAAGGTTATAGAGAAGGCCCGTGAACAAGTTATACATCTTAATGACTGTAAAAAATTCAAATAAACCTATAGGCAATGTAATATTTAAAAATGTTGAGGCTATAACAGCCATTGTGAATTCCAACGTTCCTTGATACGATTTTATCTCATAGTTGGAGGATATTCAACAATCCATGATTACAAATTGATCTGAGGCATCCTTGAGACCTTACAGTCATATCTTTGATGCATTTTGTATGAACATAAATGAACTGTTATTAGTTTTGGAGGATTTAGTAGGATCAGGGTGGTTGCATCCCCCTTTTATTTTTGTAATAAATATTTGATCTCAAAAAGAGAAACACTTATCTTTCTTGAGGCCTTTATAAACCCATCATTTTTGTAATCAGAGGCATCTTAGCCTGGGGCTGAAGTATGGACAATTACACACAAACTTTAATGGAACAAAATGCATATTACATATTTAGCTTTTGTGTATGATGTTTCAGTTTAAGTTCTGTTTATTTCCATGTGATAATAGATGGTGATAGATTTTGTCTTCATGATTTATTATGGGTTGAGATAATTCATTTTTTACATGCTGTTGATATGTCATGTTTCATATACAATATAGGGTGATCATCGATTCAATTCATATTATGAGATTTATCTCTAATTTTTTTTTGAATGTTTAAAATACAAGTTCTTACAAGAAAATTTATCTCACTATAGTTACTTGTAAATCATAAGATCACTGTGACTGTCTCCATTATACGTTCTGTTATCAAAACTCAGTTTCCAGCTTATTGTTTCACATTTATTTGGAGCAATCTTAAGATTCTTTGCAAGTTTACCTCTCGGATAAGGTGGCTGGATATTCTCTATTGTACAGACGTTGGATGCATTAATAGGTTTATCTATTCTTTTATTTCATTTGCTTTCTTATTATAGAAGTTTTTATATATAGTATAATTTTCACTATCTATATCTTTCTGTTTAATTAAGTAGTTTAATATTTGATTTTACGAATGCATACAAACAAGAAAACAAACCAAAAAACAAATAGTATTTTCACTTTCTTTATTAGTTTCATCGAAAGAACCATTAAACATTTGATTTTCTACGAGTTCAAATTAAAACTCATTATTTGTATATGTTTTATATATGATAAATAGAACTATTATTATTTAGATAAAATGTATATATATATATATATATATATATATATATATATATGTACATATATATTTCAGTGATTATTATTTAGTAAGTTATTGTATTTCTTTTATTTATTTTTCGTTTCCTTTAGGAAATTAGATTGGCCAACGGGGCCATTAAACGTGTCAGAGTGAGTCAATCCAAATGGCTAGGGTTAATTAGACAACCCCGGACCGAATTCGCTCTTCCAGTTGACGAGCGGTCAATTTCACCCATCAACAAATGGCGCTAGAAGGAGGGTTGACTGACAAGTTGGCCTTGTAGGAACCTTTATTTTAAATGTATTCAATTTCCCCATGGCTCCCCAAATCACTGTGTTGGAACATGCTTTCCAGTTCTCATTACCCGATGTTCCCAACGAAATAGTCTCTCTCTTGTCCAAACTCACCTTTGATGGTGGAGGCAATTCATCTGGTAAAGACCACCTTAATAAGTTTTGGTGCAAATGCATCAAACATGACATTTCTGATTTAAAATTTTTATGAATACTATTCACTTTTACTTTTATACGTTGGATTAAACATTAGTTCGAGTCCTTTCCAGCATGTCACATTTTTTATTGGTTTCAACTTGTAGATGAATTTCTATATTCTTTCGAAATTTATGATTACAATCAATTATGTGAAGAATTTCAGACTTCGCTAATCAATGGTGATTCATCTTCGAAAGACTTTTCGACAAGAATCTATCATGTCCTCTATAAATTTAATCTCGATGACATGTCATTTGTATTAAATCTCCTCAATGATGCTTGTGTCCCTTCCATCCAATCATATTCAATCGCGAACAAAGAACCAGTTGCAAATCCTATCACTCAACTGTGAGAAGAAATTTGTTCGCAAGATGAGAAGAATCCTTCCGAAAATTTTGAACAAGAAAGGGAGGTAGAATCGATTGACCAGGGTCTTATCGACAACCAAACTAGTTTTTTCTTTGAATATTGTATTCCCAGTCTTCGACCATCATGGAAGAAGATTTGTTTATGGTTCAAGGTGAGTATCCTCATTCTTGTAACTCATGCTCTAATCAATAATTAAACTCAGTCATTCAAGAACACTTAAGCGACGAAAATCATCTTAAACATTCTAACACTCCTATGAAACTGATTAGAGAAGAAGATATGCAATTAGAAGAAGAAACTTTAAACCTTCATCCTCAAAATGTACATTATCCACAGGAAAGGCTAGACATTCATCACGTAAGTTTTGAATTATCTATCATACATAAGGCAAATCTAGATGATCATATTATGTTGAGGAATTCATCACCTAAACAGAATAAGAGTTTTAAAGAAAGTGAAGAGAAATGTCTTGAGAATACCATTGTTAAATATCGTAGTTCAAGAGATTCTTTTCATGTGCTTATTTCTGATTCCTTTTATTCTTTATATCCTGATCTCTTCCTAGATTCCGGTGGACTTGACACCTTACCTACAACATCCTACTCTTTTCCGCCACAATCATATCCTTTCAATATGCCAAAATTTGATGAAGCTAATTCCAAATGTAACATTGATAAAGTCGGATTTGACGCTCTTTCACTTTCATCACTCACATGGGAAAAGGACATGTTGCGAGATGATTTTACATAGTTTATTGTTGAAAAAGACAATGCACTCTATCTTATGGAGTTCAAACATTCTACGTTGCATATTCACTCTTTGATTAGCTCGAATTTTAATGTTTATACTTCACATTTTGAAATTATCAATATCATCAAAGGAAGCATTCAAACCAATGATCTAATTGACGTCACGAATCCTCTTATGATGATGTCCCCATTGAAATATTTGTTTCATCAAAGTCATGGTTTGCATCCTCATTTTTGTGACAGGATCTTAGGATGGCTTGAATATTCGTATATAAAAAAATTTCATAATAAAGATAAAATTGTGTTTGCTTTGTTTTTACCTAAGTATCTTGGAAGTAGGCATGACATATTTCTTTTAGATCCTCCATGTGAAGAAATTAATGAACACTTAGAGAATTATCAGGAGGATGGGGCATTTTAGCCTTGGCTGATGGTTATGTCATTTCCCCATAATCTTGACAAGTTTTCCAAAATCACTTGCACTCATCCATGCCATTATGACCCTTATCACAACTAGATTGCCAAATGGTTGGAGGATTCATACAACAAAAATATTCAAGGGAATGGTAAGATCATGTTTACTTTTCTTTTAAATGATGATTATGAAGGCAAGTGTGATATATTTATGTCATTTTTGGATATACTACCATTCTTGTTAGTAATGTTTTATTTTGTTTCCATTGCAAGATTGGAGTTACTCTGATGGCTACATTGGAAGCATGACTTCACGTAGTATTATGATTTGTTTAGTAGTTAGGGTAGGTTTTGGAATAGGTTTTATTTTAGTTTTATTACTCACTATTCTCAGGGAAGTTCGCATGATCCTTTTCTCTCTGCTTTTCATTGAATATTTCTTTTCAAAGCCGTAGTATTATTATAGAAATTTTAAACGGAAAGTAAAGAGATAAATAAATATGACTTGTAAATTCAACCCTGACCCAAGGTACCACGAGTAGGACTGCTTTCAAATCAATCATGATTTTTCTATTTTCTTTCAGTGTCCCAAGAGATTTTTCACATGATGTTTTCAAATCCATCTTTGTTTATATTTTTTCTATTTTGATTTATTTTCTTGTTCTTGGTTCTTTTATTTTGTTTTTTTATTGGCCTTTTTGAGTCAAACGTGCTTATATTACAGTTTAGCTCAGAAAAGAAGAACATAATGCTTCATCTAGAAGCAACTGTCAAAGGCTGTCAGAGCATCAATTGTTGTTTACTCTGAAATTGTAGGCTAGTTAAAGATGATATTTTGTTTGAAAGTCGATTTCTCGGTTTCAATTTGCACTTGAAAGTTCTCACGATTTTCTTTAAAAAATCTCTTTACGCTGTCCCTGCTTTTTAAGAAAGCAACTCAACGATGTCTCCCTGTCCTCAAAAATTAGTTTTATCAATGAACTATTTTTCAGATCTTGATGAAGGCTAGAAAGAAAAACTTAAAGGCCTGTGAAATATTAAATTATGTTAAAAAATTGGAATTTTCAGCGTCACCCCACTCTGTTGAATATCTTTAAAACTATATCAAAATCTGAATAAACTCTCAAAGAGTTGTGGGAAGTGTTTGTAAACCCACAGGGACACTGAATAGGTCTACTGGTAGCGGGTAAATGCATGCATGACACCAAGACAACTTCACCGGGGTACTGAACAGGCCTACTGGCAGTGAAGCGATGTCAGGTAAAAGAAAATTCTCAGATATAAATCTTGTTTTGGCCATAAGCATTCTTCATTATGATTTGAAATTTCTTGGACAAGATACAAACATTAGAGTGGGTTAATTGACATCCATGTCGAGGCTATGGATGCTTGTTGTAAGCAGTGGCCCTATCAACAGTATTGGATACATTAACTTAAACATTGTGGCTTTCTTTTGTGAATTTTGTCACCAGATTTTGTTCTTTTTAAATGAAAGATATCTAAAACTAGACTGTCATGATTATTAAAGGTGTTCAAATAACCTTTGAGTTGTTCTTCGTTTGAAGTCTTTCAGATTTCTCTAACCTGAACTCATCCATATTACATAGATAACTGCTTCTCCCAGCATGTCTCCATTGTTGGCAGGCCAATGTATTTGTTAATTTTTTATATTAATTAAATGATTTATATAGCTTCCTAACTAGGGTCATAAATTTTTATTACTCTTTATGAGCAATTTTCGAAATGACAGTTCTAAATTGTCATTTTTCCCTATTGTTTTTTCATGCTCCATTAATGACTGAAAGCATGAAAACGAAGCGTGAAAACTTGCGACTGTGTTATCATTCTATTTGAAAATTTATTAAAGGAAAATTGTTTCTACAGTTTATCAATGAAACCTTGTTTTCTTCCATGAAGAACTATTCTCATTGTTTCGATTCCTTGAACACCAAGCATGCTTAGGGATTGATGGTTATATCAAGAAAGGGTTTTTTCGACTTGAGTTTTGGTATGGTTTTTTGTTTAATTCTTGGTTATGTGTTTCCTTTTACTAGTCCTTTGATTATTGATTTTCAACCTCCCCCAAACCTTGTGATCGAATCCACTATGCATGCACTTATTTTCATTTGAAGGATCTGGTCATGGTTCATACTTTAGGACAGTTGGCAATACGATTTGCAGTCAACCATCATTTCCAAGACTGGCCTTGAGCGTGCAAAACCTCCCTACACGCTGTGTTTGATTGATTACCCTCTCATCCAGTATGGATCCTGTTGTGAGAGTTGAACCAAATAGAATTCAAACTCTGCTCTTATATGACGATGCCATAGAAGATTTGGAACGAAGTGGCTGGCTCATTTTCATTAGGAAGTTTCAGGGTTTCAATTTACAAGTTGCCCAAGAATTTTCTTTCTCCTTTGATGGGTATAGGGCTAAGGTAGGTAATTTCCAACTTGAGGTTATATAATATATCTTGAGTCAAGCTACAGGACTCCCTTGAAGCCCTAAAGTTTTACACTTTTGTTAGTAGAGTTTAATCTCATTTCTTTTGCTTGCTAGAGACACGATTTTGTGGGAGAGATTCTGAGTAAACCATTATGAATTAGAACAAACCCTTTAAAACCCATAACCAAAATGAGTCGTTTTATCTTCATGGCAAGCAATTTCTCCAAAAAATGGACCCTTGCAGAGATATTCCTCAACCTTTGGAGCCTCCTACAACAAACCCTTTCTCAATCAAAAGGTTATAGAGCAGGCCCGTGAACAGGTTATACATCTTAATGAATGTCAAAAATTCAAATAAACCTACAGGCAATGTAATATTTAAAAATGTTGAGGTTGCAATAGCCATTGTGAATTCCAAGGTTGCCTGATACGATTTGATCTCATAGTTGGAGGATATTCAGAAATCCATGATTACAAATTGATCTGAGGCATCCTTGAGACCTTACAGTCATATCTTTGATGCATTTTGTACGAACATAAATGAATTGTTATTAGTTTTGAAGGCTTTATTAGGATCAGGGTGGCTGCATCCTCCTTTTATTTTTGTAATAAATATTTGATCTCGGAAAGAGAAACAATTATCTTTCATGGGGCCTTTATAAACCCATCATTTTTGTAATCAGAGGCATCTTGGCCTGGGGTTGAAGTATGGACAATTACACACAGACTTGAATGGAACAAAATGAATATTACAGCTTTAGCTTTTGTGTATGATGTTTTAGTTTAAATTCTGTTTATTTCAATGTGATAATAGATAGTGATAGCTTTTGTCTCCATGATTTATTATGAGTTGAGATAATTCATTTTTTACATGTTTTCCATATGTCATGTTTTAGATACAATATAGGGTGATCATCAATTCAATTCATATTATGAGATTTATCTCTAATTTTCTGTTGAATGTTTAAAATACAAGTTCTTACAAGAAGATTTATCTCACTGTAGTTACTTGTAATAACCGTATAAATTTAAACATCACATTATTTTCATAAACAAAATATTTCATAAACTGAGACAATAACTTCATAACATAATATTGATTTTCATAACAACAACTTCAGTAACTTAGATTTATCAATGACTAATGATTTCATGGCAGAATGAAACAAATACATAACTTAACAATTTACCTGGTTCTGATGCTAATTGTTGTCACCTGGCTACCTTGTTGTTGCCTTCCTGCTACCTGATGCACATACCAACACTACCCAAACCTACTATCCTCCCTGCCAACTAGGAAAACTACCTAGCTCCAAGATATCTATGGATATCCTGGCCCCCGTGCCCAAAACCTCCAGCAATCTGGTGCCTCAACTGGTCAAAATGCCACTGCTAGAAACTCTCTGCTCCCTGCAAATCCCACAGTCCTCAAACTCCATCCTCCCAATCCTGTGTCCCCCTTCCTCATGTCCACCTCCCTACCTTCCTTATTCCTCCTTCACCGACTCATGCATTTACGTCTTTACCTACCCCCGTTAATTCCCTTATCCCTCCCTTTAATGTTTTTATCTTCTCGGGATTAATAGGTTATCCCTTGTTGCATACACAACCTTTTTATAACATATATTATTAATCTATTAAATCTATTACTCATGTTTATTAAATGTAGTAGGTAGTTAATTAATTAATTAATTAATCACAATTATAGCCTTTAATTAATCAATAACTTAATTAATATCATTAGATCAACCTTTGTTTAATTAACACCTTGTTAAGACAATTAATCCCTTCATTAATTTTGACTTTATAATTCTTAAACATTTATCCAACTAGGGTCATTACATACACCCACCCTTCAGGAAACTTCGTCTCAAAGTTAAGGCATCTTATGGTACAAAGGAAAAGAAACATGGTTCACACATTCATAACAAGTAACTGACATTAACAGTAAGTAAGTGAAGAAATCTCACACATACTAGTGTATATGTACAAGAAATGCATGTGTAGCTAGTACATGCAAATCTCGTGCATGTACCAATAATAAAAACTGTCATCCTTTAGTAATTTATGTATGCATTCAATCCAGTCAACAAGACTAGTCTTTTATAAAATACAACAATCGATCAATTGTTTGAGAAATTCATTAATTACAATTATCCGGTTCAATAATTTTATTTTAAACAACTATGGTTTAGTTACGTAATAATGAATATTCATATATACACATTTCTCTCTTATTTTTTTTTTGAAGGGAAGACATTAAATTTCACCATAAGACAGATCTCCATATTGTCTCAACTATTACTACTCATCCTTCCTCCCTAACCTACTTCCATCTCCATTCGTATCCTTCCTTTGCTAGACTATCTTGGAGCGTCAACTGTATTGACCTAACTCCAAATAGAACCCGTAAGTGGAAGTGTCACTATCTCGACCAAGCTTCCCTAGCAAGCATCTAACAGTCATCATCACATGTCTTGGGGAGCATGAACTAACATCGTTCTCCCATGGCATCAGGTTTTGGAGGATACATGGTGGGAAATGCCTCCACCCCTTCTAATCATAACTAGGGTCCACACCCTACAATGGAAGATACACGGTGGGAAATGCCTCCACCCCTCCTAATAGAACTAGGGTCAACACCCTACAATGGAGGATACACGGTGGGAAATGCCTCCACCCCTCCTAACATAAATAGGGTCAACACCCTACAATGGAGGATACACGGTGGGAAATGCCTCCACCCCTCCTAACAGAACTAGGGTCAACACCCTACAATGGAACATATAGGGGCACCATGTTGCTGGAGGTTTTGTCATCGTTTATTCGGTTTTGGGTAGTGTCAGTACCAAAATCATGCACTAGTCCACATATCATAGCAATGCATCCAAATCAATATAAATTTCACATACAATATTCATGCCATAATGTTTCTTGGTTAGTGGTCCTAATATACACTTTCATCATCATTATCTCTTGGCTATTTCATAGCCCATAACCTGCAAGTTAGTCTGCAACACAAACTCATACATTTCTATGAATTATCATCATATAGTTGCATACTCTCATCATTTCAATTTGGTATCCCTGTTCCAATACATTAACATCAAAGTTTTTCCAATTAGAATTAGATTTCATAATATCCCATAATTCAAACTCGTCACCCATTCACAAGATTATCATTTACCCAAAATAGATTTCATCGTATCCGACATCATTCTAATAGTATTTAAATATTCATTAAATTCACATTCTCACAATATGTCGCATCATATACATCATCATCAATAACATTTAAACATTCGTAAAATTTACATTCACATAATAGATCACGTTACATGCATCATCATCAATAACATTTAAACATTCATTAAAGTTCATAAATTTTAAAGTTTAAGTGTATCACTTAATAGTTTCACCGTGATTAGAAAATAAAGTGTATAGGCCTCAGGTAATCCCGGTTGTCTAAGTCAAAAGGTGGTGTTACATACACCCCATCTTCGAGAAACATGTTCTCGAGGTGGTCAAAATAGTGAGGGATAGTCTCGTCGTAGTGTCTCGGCGTCTTCCCAAGTAGCAAATCCTGGACTATACTCATCCCACTAGACCTTAACTTGGTCTACCAAATGGTTCCTAAGCTGTCGGACTCTATGGTCCAATATGTGTAACGGTTCTACCATGAGGGTTCCCATGTTCGATACCTGCAATTCCTTCCAATTTAGTTTATGTGATTCATCAGCAACATAATGACGTAAAACAGATACATGAAATACATTATGAGTTTTATGCAAATGGGGTTGCAGTACGAGACGATAGTCAACAGGTCCAATTTTCTCTTGGACCCTAAATGGCCCTATAAACCAAGGTGACAACTTTGTCCCCTTCCCAAACCGTATGGTACTCTTATTAGGCCCGATACGAATGAAAACCTGGTCTCCGACTTCATAACTTCGGTCAGTCCTGTGTGCATCTGCATTGCTTTTCTGCCTATCCTGTGCTTCCTTTAGTCTTTACGTAATCTGAATCACTTGTTCCTCCATTTCTTGAATCAATTATGTCCCAACTGTTACTCAGTCTTATAGTCTATCCCAACTCAATGGTGTTTTACATGGACTTCCATACAAAGCTTCATAGGGTGGCATTCCGATGGAGCTATGATAACTATTATTGTAAGCAAACTCTACCAAAGGTAGGTACTTCTCCCAATGGGTTTGATTATCCATTACATACATCCTAAGCATGTCTTCCATGACTTGATTTACTCTCTCAGTTTGCCCATCTGTTTCAGGATGATAAGTTGTGCTTAAGTTCAATTGAGTCCCCAATGTTGACTATAAACTTGTCCAAAATCTAGAAGTGAATCTGGAGTCCCTATCTAAAATAATATTCTTAGGTATCCCATGCAAACGGATAACCTCACTTACAAACACAAGTGCCACATCAGTGACATCGTAAGTGTCTCTAACTGGAATGAAATGAGCACTCTTGGTTAACTTATCCACTATCACAAGAATGGCATTGTGTCTAAGAGATGTGAGCCACAACCCTACAACAAAATCCATAGAGATGACTTCCCACTTGGACATAGGGACATCATGTGGTTGTAGGAGGCCTGTCGGGTGATGGTGGTTGACTTTCACCTGTTGACACTCTAGGCATTTGGTGAAGAAATTGACTACATCGCACTTCATGCCTACCCAAAAGAAGAGCTTCTTCATATCTACGTACATCATCTTCACACCTAGATGTGCACAATAAAGTGCTCTATGGGCTTCCCTGAGTATGATGCTTTGAATATCCCCTTTCTCAGGGATGTAAATCTTTCCTTGATATCTTAACAATCTGTCTGTCTCTAGACTATATTCGTCATACTTTGGAACTAACTACCTCCCACTCTGGAGGTTTGAAGTAACCTTTAAATACCAACTGTCTCCTGGGAGTTGTGTCAACACATGTTCCCTCAAATTGACCTTTAAGGTTACCANTCCTACTCAAGGCATCTGCGACCACATTTTCCTTTCCCTTTATATATGAAATACCAAAATCATACTCACTCATAAACTCACTCCATCGCCTTTGCCTGGCATTCAGATCTCTTTGACTGAAAAGATGTTTTAAACTTTTGTGGTCCGTTTTGAGCTCAAAGTTTCACCCCACAAGATAGTGCCTCCAAAGTTTCAGAGCTAGCATTACAGTTGCTAACTCTAAATCATGAGTCGCATATAACTCTTCATTCTTCTTCAACTTTCTTGATGCATAAGTTATCACTCCTCCATCCTGCATTAGCACAGCCCCCAACCCTTGTTTCAAGGCATCCGTGCAGACCGTGAAGTCCTTTTCCATATCCGACACTCGTAGAATTTGCACACTAGTTAGTAACCTCTTAAGCTCAATGAATGCACTATCACATTCTTCTGTCCATTCATACCTGACCCCCTTGTGTTGCAAAGTGGTGATAGGTTTCGCTATTTTTGAGAATCCTTCCACAAATCTCCGATAATAACCTGCTAGCCCCATGAAGCTTCTCACCTCATGGGCACTTTTCGGCACTGGCCATTCCATAATGGCCTTTACCTTTTCTGGGTCCATAGAGATTCCTTTGTTGGAAATGATATAACCTAAATAGTGGATCTCTCTCTGGAAGAACAAACACTTCGACAGCTTCCCATACAATTTGTTTTCTCTAAGGCAAGACAACACTATTCGCAAGTGTTCCTTATGTTCTCCTTCATTCTTGGAATAGATGAGGATGTCATCTAGAAAAACTTGTACAAATCGATCTAAATACTTTTGGAATACGCTGTTCATGAGGATCATGAATACCGTTGGTGCATTGGTCAATCCGAAAGGTACCACAACAAACTCGTAATGTCCAAACCGAGTTCGAAAGGCAGTTTTTGGGATATCACATTCCTTAATCCTTAACTGATGATACCCTGATCGCAGATCGATCTTTGAGAATACCGTTGCTCCTTTCATCTGATCAAAGAGGTCATCTATTCATGACATTGGGTACCTATTTTTCACTGTAGCACGGTTCAAGTCCCTATAGTGTATACACAGTCATAAGGATCCATCCTTCTTCTTTATAAAAATTACCGGTGCGCCCCAAGGTGAGACACTGGGCCTTACTATCCCTAAGTCCAGTAAATCCTTCAACTGCATTTGCGATTTGCAAATTTCTAGCATCGTCATCCGATACAGAGTCTTGGATATTGGTTCTGCACCAGCTTTTAGCTCAATAGTAAAATCAAGCTCCCTCTCACGAGGTAACCTTGGTAACTCGTTCGGAAAAACATTTTGAAATTCTGACAATACCGGTTACTGATCCAATGAGGGTCCCTTCCTTTCATTCACTGCTTCCACTACATAAAGTAGACACCCTTGTCTCAAGCATCGCTTGACCTTCATAGTTGATATAAAGCATAATGACACTTTTCTCTGTACACCCTAGATCTCTACCGGTTTTTCTTCATCATGGACACAAAGCACCCTCTTTACGAAACAATCTACCAAAGCTCGATGAACTTCTAACCAATCCATTCCAATGATTAAGTCATATGCCCCAAGAGCAGTGACGTATACCTTCAACCTGGTAGTGCACACTCCCAGGTCTACTATACAATTATCGACACTAGGTCCTACAACTTTTTTTTCCCCCGAAGCCATCTCGACTTGTTTGAAGTCATCGTGCTCGTAGGCTGCCAACCCACTCTTTTCTAATGTAGATGGTGAAATGAAACTATCTGTCGCACCAGAATCAAACAAAATCTTGACATTGATATAATTTAGTGTACCTGATGACTCTGCCACCGTGGATTAATGTTCGGTCTGGCGGTTATTAACCGCCACGTAAATCTTGTGGTTGCTACTTGATCTTCCCATCAATGCCTTTCCCTCTCTTTGCACAAACCCTGATTGTAACTCTGGGCAGTCCCGCTAGTAATGGGGTCCTTCACACCTCCAATAGGTAACACGAGATTGAACCAGTGCACTGTTATGTGACTATCTCTGAAACGAGTTTCTTCCCCTGGAACCCCTGCCTCTACTAGCTATTCCCAGATATGGTCGTAGACCTGTCTGCACCGTTGCCGATGAACGAGATGTTGCACTAGCTTCCATTGAAATCCTTGCAGCTACTGTCCTTGGCACGACCCTGTTACCATATGGTGGTGGCCTTGAGCCCCCTCCCCTAGGAAATGTCCTCAGGGTCTTTTCTACGAATCCAGGGCGATGCGAAAATGTCGATCTTGTACCCCCGGTTAGATTCATGTGTTCTTCCATGTAACGCACATTTTCCACTGCCTCTGCTACTAACGACAGTTTCCACATCCGTACCATAGCTCTTATCTTCGGTTTCAATCCATAGATGAAGCGCTATGCCTATCGTTGGTCATTGTCCATATACGAAACATATTTGACCAGTTCCATAAACCTAATCTCATATTCTTCTACAGTTCTGTTTCCTTGTACTAAGGCATGAAATGCCCCTACCTGTTGTTCCTCGTAGTATGCTGGTAGATATTTCCTTCGAAACCTATCCTCGAAAATTTCCCAAGATACTGTGTCTGGGGTAAGGTGTAGTTGTCTTTCCAAGTTTCCCCACCAGTTCAAGGCGTTGTCTCTTAACTGAAAAATTGCGATCTTTGCCTTTGAGTTGGATGCATAGTCCCTTAAGGCAAAACACCTTGTCATGCTATCCAACCATGCTTCCGCACATTCACTGGCGTGACCTTCGGAAAACTCCAAAAGTTTGATCTTCTGCAATTCTCACGTGATGTCTTCAGGTGGAGGTCCTCCCCCTGAATCCTTTGACGCTTCTGGATTACCCGTTCCAGATGGTGGGGGTTCCACTTCAGTCCCTGCCGGTTGGCGCCCCTTTAGAGTCTCGTTAATGGCTTCCAACAAGTGTAGTATGAGGGCTAGTTCGGGCGATGGTGGTGGTGGCGCTGGTGGTGTAGGAAGTGCCCATGACGATGCTCCCCTTCCTCGACCCCTTCAAGTCCTGCCCATCTAGTATGCCTTAACCTGCATCACCCAAAGTTATCAGGGTCAGTTCCAGGACATTTCAAATTGGTGCTACTTAAACTTAGAAACAGGGTTAGGCGTAAGTTTTCTTTACTTGTCTGTAAACAAACATTACTCCTTTAGGGGATTGGCTAGGTTTGGGTTAGGATTAAGTGTCTAAGCTTGGTTTCTTCTCTCCCTTGCCCTGTAGCTACGTTAGCCTTGTGCCTTACTCGTCACTTCCTATGCTTACTCTCCTAGTGCATATGCCACCTCCTTCC
>ML778406.1:671176-689556 GCA_009831015.1 Picea engelmannii
CATGAGATATGTGTCCGCTAGCTACACACACATACCCTACCCATGTACACTAGTATAAGTAATTAATGTATTAATTATTAAAGTAAATTATTAACTATTTAATTGAATGTTTATTGAATATGTAAATTATATTGCATACAAATGTCTAGAAGCATTAAATACCTTCTTGACTTTGATAGATAGTGGGTGTGATGAATTAAATGAGCATGGTGGGGTGTTATGCACATTTTGGGGAAAATTATCAAATAACATTTATTAGCTAGCATGAGAATAAAGACTTTTTATTTTATTTATTATTGTTTAATGCAAGTCATTTATATTTAGTTTTATTTTAATATTTTCCCAAAATATCTAGATAAGTGAGGTTGATGGATAATAATGAGGGTGGTTGAGGAGAATTGGGGAAGTGTGTATGGAAACTTGATAAATAGGGAGAAGAAGTAGAGAGGAGGGTGAGGATGGAGAGGTTTGAGCACGATAAGAGGTTGTGAAATTCTTGGAAGATATAATTCTTGTGATAGTTTTCTTTGATCATTTTTTCTTTGATGTTCTTGGAGTCACGGTCATGGAGGGCCAAGAAACCAAAAGGTTTCTTGGAGCTAGGAAGCCGACTAGGCTCCTAGTTGGCAGGGATGATTCTATTTTTTCACTCTCGAAAAGTGGGAAAAGAATCCATGGAAGTGCCTAGGACTACATTGCAATTGATGAGCTTCGACAAATTAAGGAAGAGGTATTTTTCAGTGGTATTTTTTGTTTATATTTTGTATATACTTTTGTTTTAAGTTGCAAATCTTAGAATTAACCTATTACTTATTTCATCATGCTATTTAGATTTATCATTGAGCAAATGTAGAAGAATTGTGTAAATGAAATGAAATTATGTTAAAGCAAAGTTGTTATTGAGTATGTCTAAAATGATAGATTAATTGTTTAAACATCCTAGATGGGTGTTACAAAACTTAAAACTTTACATAATATTATTAAAACTCTAACCACTATTTAAATAGATATAAAACTTCAAACAACCTTTATACATTATTTCATTATCAATATAAATAATTTAATATATCATAAAAAACTTGAAACTTTAAATAATTAAAACTTTAAAAGATGATTCACATCTCCCCATTAAAGCCTACATAATATTATTAACACCCTAACTGAGATATAACCCACAATACATGCTTTACAACTTTATTGAGAAAGTACATGCTTTAGAACCTTATATAAAATAGATGCATAATTAGTTTTAATTTATTATTAATAAATTTGAAAAAATAAATATATATAATATAATAGAAGTGGGGAAATAAAAATTATTTAGGCATTAAAAATTTATCTTGGAATTATAAATCTATCTTAATCTATTTATTTTTTAAATTATTTTCGCTACTTAATAAATTTTAAAATATATTAATACATTACACTATTAATTTAATTGAACCCATTTCACTATTAATATATTAATTGAACTATTAGAATTATAAATCTATCTTAATCTATTTCTTTTTTAAATTATTTTGGCTACTTAATAAATTTAAAAATATATTAATACATTACACTATTAATATATTAATTGAACCAATTGAACTATTAATATTTTAATTAAACTATTAATACATTACACTATTAATATATATTAATTAATTGAACCAATTTCAAATTTGAAAAAATAAATCGATATAATATAATAGAAGTGGGGAAAATAAATGTATAGACATTATAAACTTGAAATTATAAATCTATCTTAATCTATTTATTTTTTAAACTATTTTGGCTACTTAATACATTTTAAAATATATTAATACATTACACTATTAATTGAACCAATTTCACTATTAATATATTAATTGAGTCGATTTAAGTATTAATATATTAATTGAACTATTAATACATTACATTATTAATATATATTAATCAATTGAACCAATTTCAAGTTTGAAAAAATAAATCTACATAATATAATAGAAGGCGGGAAAATAAATGTATAGACATTATAAACTTAGAATTATAAATCTATCTTTATTTATTTATTTTTAAAATTTTTTTATTAAATAAATTTAAAAATATAGTAATATATTACACTATTAATTGAACCAATTTCACTATTAATATATTAATAGAACCAATTGAACTATTAATACATTACACTATTAATATATATTAATCTATTTAACCAATTTCAAATTTGAAAAAATAAATCTATATAATATAATAATAGTGGGGAAATAAAAATTACTTAAACATTATTTTAAAAATATATATTATTTTAACTAAATAAATTACTTAAATAAATTATTTTAACTACTTAATAAATTTAAAAATATATTTTGAAAAAAATTGTGAAACATCTAAATAATAAAACATCCCTATAAAATATAAAAGCAGAAGTGAAAGAAAGTTGAAAAACACTACCCATACCACAAAGTTGAAAAGCACCACTACCCTAAATGAAGTTCTTTCCACCACTCATGATCACACTCTCTTAATATACAAACTTAGATACCATCGTTCTTAATATTAGCCAATTCTTAATTGAGTCTTAAAGTGGGTGATTGGCATAATTTGGACTCCATTTTTTGAATGGAGTACAGGATTTTGTGCTGGAGTACACGTTTATGGAGTACACGTTTCTGTGCTTATTTAATATTTCAAAGATATATATTTTAGACAATAATCTATATATTAATCAATTCTAAAGTTGGAAGCATCATTTACTTTTATATATTAATCAATTCTAAAGTTGGAAGCATCATTTAATTTTATATATTTTGAACAATAATCTATATATTAATCAATTCTAAAGTCGGAAGCATCATTTTATATATATATATAATATCAGAAATGTAGTTCAATGAAAGCTTATTAAACGATACCATATTGAATATTAAATGAAATTATAGCATTATGAATTAACCCAAGCATAAAACGAATTAAGCAACCAAGGTAAATCTGGCATATTAATCATATTAAATGAAAGTATAAAATATTGAAAAATATTAAAGGAAGCCTAGCATAATCTCTCATTTTCAAATAATCTCTCTTTTTCAAGATCCGGCCATGACAGAATGGTAGCTAGTAGATACTATATTTATCAATGCATTAACTTAAAAATATATTGTGTTTTAAAAACTGAAGTAACCGTAACCATTTAAAAAACCTAAAAATATATTGTGTTTTAAAAACTGATGTAACCGTAACCATTTAAAAAACCTAAGAGAAAACTTGGGATCATGGCTTGATTTTAGCAAATAAATTCTCTTGATGGGTGGACGCCAATCTTTCCAGGATTCTGATGTTCAAAAATGAAGATAAATTGTTTAAAATATACTTCATGAATTCATTGAGTGTCGCTTTGAGATCCCGACATCAAATAAGACACATGCAATCTCCACCTGATATTGAATGCTACAAAACAAACTGAATGGAACCTGCATATTATTAATTCGAACCTATTTGAACCTGGAATATCTCCAAGGTGGGATGGTTTTCACCCAAGCGGTATCGTATTTAGATAGACTGATTAAATGTGCTCCATCTCCCATCGAAAATGAATCAAACATATATTTCACTTCCCAACGATATTTGGTGAGTAATTTCTATTTCAAAATACAATTATTCATGCAAATGCAAATATGAATTCAATTACTGAAGCTCTTATAAAATGGTTCTTACTACAAATGAAAATATAAATCCAATTATTGAAGCTCTTATAAAATGGTTCTGAACCACTTTATAAAATGGTTCTCCAGAAATGGTCCTCCAATTTGTCAAAGGAACTTGGAAGTGTTTTGAAATTACCGCAGTAAGAAAAATCAATGTGGTCTAGGTTTGTTGGATCACCCAAGGACTCTGGAAAATGTTTCAACAAAGGACAAAATTCTCCCCCACGAGTGACCACAATCCGTTCCAGGTGCTTTAGCTGTCCGATGGACTCTGGAATATTCTGGAGGGGAGCTTAAATCTCGTAATTGCAAAGGTGCCTACCATACCATACATTCATGTGTTTCGATTATTTTCGTTGTACTGCACTTCAATTCCCCATCGCTCTGCTTCCTATCCAAAAATTAAAATGGAAAAATGGTAAGAACCAACCAAAATTTCAAACAGAAATTAATCCCAGAAGATCCGTGAAGGTAGAGGAATCGAATGGCCCCATCCTTCCAGAATACACCATGTGTTGTTTTGAAACAAAAATTGATCGCAGGAGATCCGTGAAGGTAGAGGAATCGAATGATCTGTCCTTTCACAGCGCACACACCTGCCATTCTAGTGAAATGGAGCCCGACATTTCACGACTACACTACTATAAGCATAATCAATTGTTAATCTCATAACATGTCAATTTTATGGTATCATGTAATTTTTTAATCATATTAAGTAAATGTGAAAAAGTAAACACATAAACATAAGTCTTGAGAGGAAATTAATTTCTGAAAATCCAATCCAATGATTTGAGACTATGAGTAAGAATATGCCAGCATCTTTCATTGTTGTCCATAAAATTAAAATTTATGACTAGCACAGCCACATAATTGTGGCTGATGAACGCCTAAAAGCTGATAAGATGAAAAGAATCCTTAAAAGAATATATTAAATTCTATTATTGATTAACAAATAAACGGTTGAGCTTCATTTATCTGGTGTTAATATTTTAATTTTTGTTAATCCCTTAGGTGGCAATCAATTAGCTATCAAAGTATTTTTTAAATATGATTAGGTAAATGTAAAAAAGTAAACACATAAAGGGATGTATGTATAATAGCTAGGAAGTTAATGATTGAAATCACAGTCATTTATTTTGTGTGACTACTAAGAATATTCCAGCCATATTTAATCATGTCCATAGAAAACTTATTAAGCACTAAACCACTATTAAATCTGCTCATTGTCAATAGGTGTACACCTTTCGGCGTAATTAAAAGATTGATTAGTTCATCAATTCCAATAGGGAGAAGTCTATGGCGTAATTATAAACATAAAACAATTCAAGTAAAAAGAATTCATATTAATAGTACAAATACAATTTAAAAAAAACTTTCTAGAAAAAAAATGTTAACAACAAAAAAAATCTTATTTTTTATTACATATATGAGGGAGATGTGTAATTCCTTTAATGCTTAAGACATTAAAAAAATACTAATAACAAGTAACATATTTTGAGATCAATTATATATAGAGAGAAAACAATTAAAACTAAAAAAATCTTATGGTTAAAACATTTGAATGGTAGGTGGTTCAACATAGTGTGCCCTTATAGTTATTATTTGTCATGGATTAACACTTATTATTCCTCCAACACATAATGAAATAAATAATTTTTCTTATTTTTGTAGTGTGATTTAAAATTGTTTTTTATTAATTAAAATTTAGTTTTTTTTAACGTAATGAAATAAGTTAACCATTCGTAATTTAAAGATATTTTTGCAAAAGTGTAACTCTATTTCATAAGAATACACCAACGCATTATTTTAAATATTTAAATTTTATTAGCACTTAATAATAAAAATACACTTCAATATTTTAAGTTTCTTTGACATTTTTGGATATTAAATTTGTAAGGAGTTTTGAAACATCCAATGTTTAGAGTGCACACTCTACCCACCATCAAGAACTATTGAATGTTGTTTGAAAAGAGCCTTGAAAATAATATTTTAAAGGATAAGGACAAAAAAATTGTTGTTATAAATTAATGAAAAAATAACATTTATAAATTAATGAAAAATTAGTCAAAAGATTAAATAAAAAAAATTAAAGAATAAATTAAAAACAATAATAACAAGATTAAATTTTTTATGGAAATAAAAATTAAAGGATAAATTGAAATTAAAAATAATTAAGGGTAAAATCATGAAGGTGGGTAACACTTTTGTGAGAATCAGTTTTCCAAAATTCCTAGTGGCTTTTTTTTCGACCGAAAGACAAGTGTTTCTGGCTGAAAACGTTTTTGGCAGAATCTTTAGACGTCAAATCGAATGGTACCATGACGATGCCCTCAAATTTCGTGTACCATATTATTCAGACAGACTTTTTTCATCTAGTAACAACTTTTTGGCCGAAAGAATCTTTTGGCCAAAAAAAAATTTCGTCCGAAAACACCTTTCGGTTGAAAATGTTTTTATATATTTCCCACACATCGGTAAGTCTAACCTTTTCCTAACTACTAAGAGTCTGATGAAGAGAGGTTGGTGGTTTTTGTTGGTTGTGGTTGGCATAGTGTTAGACTCCTGAATCATACTCAACTCTTAGTATTTTTCTTCGTTGAGTAGAGTCATATCTTTATAGCCCTCCAATTCCTATATGCTGGTAAATTTCAATTCATATATTCTCAGTAGAGTCATATCTTGGTAAATTTGTTGAACCAAGTAGAGTGATAGATTGAGCATTGTTTCAAAACAATTTTCAACTGATATGAGGTATCTATCATTAAGATGTTAGAAGCGTCGATAAAATGAATGAGCTCCTTTTATATGTGAAGTACTTGCATCTTATCATCATTAAGGTTGTGCAAACATATCCCAAAACATATCCTTGCTGTCCATTATCCCTGTTGTCATTGTTGTGTAAATGATTTTTGTTTCTAAACCTGAAACATATCCCTGTTGTCCACTTTTACGTAATGGCATATCATAAGACATTGTTGTTTTCCTACAGTGACTTTTGGATTTATGGCAT
The DNA here is from genome assembly GCA_009831015.1 of Picea engelmannii. NCBI lineage: Eukaryota > Viridiplantae > Streptophyta > Pinopsida > Pinales > Pinaceae > Picea > Picea engelmannii. The sequence continues at coordinate 677,852 of ML778406.1, forward strand.
ATTAAAGAAGAATGAGTTCACTTTTTCTTTGAGTATCACCCTCTTTCATCTAAGCCTTGGATTCAATTTGTAAATATAAAAATATGAGTTGTTTTTCAACATACAATTTGGCCATTTTTTCACTTTATCACCTTCCAAGCCCAAATATTCTATCAAGATCCAATCTGAATGACTCGTTAAATCCTGACCTAGGATCTTATCTTCCCATATAAAAAATATCATTTTTTTTTATGAATGGTTGACACTAGATCCACTGAATGATTATGAGCATTTTCCAATCACTCCCATTGGTAATCGCCTAATCTCAATATTTTTCCTTTTCCCACTCTCTACATCATCCATTCCTCGATTATAGGGAAAGAATCCACCATTTATTTCCAAATGATTGAGCTATAACCCACCGATTTCCTAGGTAGATGGAACCATTCTTCAAAGGTCCTTCCTGCTAGATATTTAGATACCATCACTCTCCCATAAGGCATCTTGTTGTGGATAAGCCTCTCCCCTAAGGCATCTTGTTGTGGATAAGCCTCTAAAGGCTCTTTTTTACTAATGACCTGTTGAACCAAAAAAATATTTTCGATCCCCCATCCACCCAACTCATTATTTATTGCTAAACATGATCATAATACCATCGACCTCATGTTCATCTGGCCAAAGGAACTGAAATATGACTTTCCTGATGTTCGTTAATATTCCTTTCATAATATTAAAAATGGATGCTACTAAGAATTCATTGAATAAGAACATGGATACCACCTCTCGAAAGTGAACGATTCACCCATAAAGAGATTATCTCTTGAATCTTCTTGACAAGAAGCATCCAATCATCAAATTAGTAAGAAATTGGTTTCAACTCAAACCCCGGACATTTAATACCATCATTAAGATTTTTCTAAGAAAAAGGAAGAATATTGTCCAATTGAGGTTGGACCTCCTCCCAGAGTGAGCTTTCTAACAAGAATGATTTTTTTATATTGATATGCATATCAATGGCACAGGAGAGGAAGTACAAAATAGATTTGATAGGATAAAATTCCTAAACAGAACCTGCACCAAAAAGAATAATGTAATCCGTGAACATTAAATTAGAAATATTGTAATCCTTTTGGAACTATGGATTATCTTAATCCCTCATCCACAATCTGAAAAGAGAAAGGTGATGAGGGGAAATCATGATGGAGGCATTGGGATGAAAAAAGGAACGAAGAGGTAGATCAATTAAATAGGACAGTAAAGCAAGTGGATTCTATGCATCCCATAATCTTGTTTACTAAAGATAAATTCATCCCCGTTTGAATTAGAGAGAGCCTAATGAAAAACCAACTAACTTTATCAAAGGATTTTTATAGATCTAACTTCATAACTATGGAAGGTTATTTTTGGGTCTTAATTGAGTGAAGAGCTTTCTGAGCCAAAGAGACTACATCATGAATTTGTATTTTGTTAAGAAAACCAAAGTGCTCCTCTGATATTGGATTACTTAGAAAAGGCTTAAGTATGTTCGCGATGATATTAGAAATAAGCTTATAAATCAATTTATAGAAAAATATGTGCCATAAATACTCAAAGGAGGCATCCTATTTATTTTTAGGAATCAAGGCAAGGAAGGTCTCATTAAAGGCACTTAATATTTTTATTGAACTTTGAGATTCTTTAACTACCTTTAAAAACTATCCTTTAAGCAGATCGAAGAACCCTAGAAAAAACTCAATGGTAATAACATCAGGTCTTGTATTCTAAACTCTTTTGGAAAGCCAAAAGAGTGGAAATAGTTTCACCTTTAGTGATTTCAACTTATAGTAACTGATTCATATCCTATAAAACTGTAGGAGGAAAAATATCAATGAAATTTAAGATATACACAATGGGGCATCGTTTTAGATTCTTGAAAAGGTAGGAAAAGAAAAGATTTTCCTTCCTCAACCATTTCTTCATGAGAGGATACGAACACTCTATTTTGATCCTTGATTTCTGAAATAAAATTTAGATTCTTTTGGAAGTTCGTATACATGTGAAAGAATCTGGTATTATTGTCTCGTTCCTTGAGCTAAATCACCCTACTCTTAAGGCGCCACTTTGATTCTCCAAGGGCTAGTAGGTTTTTCTTTTCTTTAACAACTCACAGATCTCCTTCTCTTTGGCTACAAAAGGAGAGTGTTCCTACTTTTCTACGAATAGAACCTCTATCCTTACTTTGATCTCCCTATGACCTCCCATAGAAATAACTGAGATTTCAAATTAAGGCTCGCACCTAGGATTTAAATCCTTTGTTAATTTTGGAAAGATTTTCTACAAGTTGGTGCATATAGGAATTTCAATCATCCGCTTTCAGATGTATCCAAGAGAACTTCACCAGATATTTATAATCATCCTCTAGAATCCATCCCTTGTTTAATTTAATCAAGGATAATGGTTGACGCCCCTACTTATATATTTTCAAAAAAATATATAACCATGTAGGAAAAATGTACTATAACCATGCTCCTTACTTAACCATGTAGGAAAGTTGTACTATAACCATGTGCCAATACCAAACATGCCAAATATGGCTCAAGCATGCACCATATCATAACCCAACATTAACATCAAAATAGGGAGACAAACATACAAATACTTCTATAGATGACCTGATACACTGAAATGCTAACATGTAAGTTATATTTTGACCTCAGGGACCTGGAACAAGCATTTCACAATATTTCATGAGATTTTCAAATATATGTGACTTCCTCTTTTACTACCCAAGGATATCCATGATTTTCTCCATTGTATCTCATGTACATCCATACTCTTCTGACTTGTAACCCACGGATACCTCAGAAACTACAGTTACCTACTTTTGTTGTAACTCCATGTCTTCCACCTTTTACCTTCCTTCGCAACTTCAGACTCTCTACCTCATACTCAAACTCATATTTCACCAATAAATCAAAAAATTTCACAAGATAGATAACCAATAGAGATGTGTGTGAATTTTCCTTATGAAAAACTTATTGAGGTGTATTTATGTTTTTTCTTAGTAACCTCTCTCCTTGTTTTAGGGTTTTCTTGTTACAACCACTTTACCCTTTCATTAAAGACTTGTAAAAAACTAGGGGCTTCTTGACCATTATTTGGGGCTTCCAAATGCACATGGTCATAACTCCTCAATCGTGAGGAACTATGGCGTGTACCACCTATCACCGAAAATATCATGATGAGGAATATCAATCCATGAGTGAGTTAGGTTCATTTACTTTGTCCTTCATGACCTAAATCTATGATAAACTATAGGATCCTTAACCATACTTACGGGTTTTTTGTAGAATTATTCAAGTAATCTTCCCATGAGGACCATGTTTATACCTATGACATAGGGGGGACACTTTGGAGACTTCTCCAAATATACCCATCACATGAGTTGACATCAATACACTACTTGTTGAAATCAATTATAGCCAATTGTCCAACCTGATCCAACCAATTATTTTGGATGTTATGAAATAAAAATAATAATTTATTTTTCATGTCTCTTAATGCTTCAATTTATTTGGTGGGTTCTTCTTTGATTTTGTTTAGGGATACAATTCCTTTTGTTCTTCATCCTACAGTTTTTTCGAGGAGATTATTATATCATTGCAACTTTTGAATCTGTGCTTCAATATTCTCATTATATTTCTCATTTCCAATTTTTCACCTCGGAGTGTTGAAATTACTAAGACAACTAAGATGGGTGGGTTGAATCAGTTTTTATTGTGCTTAAACAATTTTAAGTCTATTAAAACATTCTTAATCTTTCTTCAAGTGATCATCAACATTATACAACATATGGATAGTAAAAGTAAAGAGCATCAGTCACACATAAGGTATACACAGAGACAGATTTTCACAAGGAAACCCATAAAGGGAGAAAACCTCTTCTTCTTCGAAATGGTGGGCAATCTTTTAAGTTATGTACATCATTTATAATTGTGCACCAACTCAATGTGAGGCTGCTACCTCTGTTTTACAAATTGCAACTTGTTTGAGATCACCAACTCTCTTGTTTCTCTAGCACCCACTAGAAATAAGCACCAACTCCCCTAATGTTCCAACACCAACTGGATGGAAGAACCAACTTCCAGTTTCACAGGCTCCAACCTGTATAACAGAGAACACTTGTTCTCCCTTGCACCACCCTACCACCCTGGTTTCTCTGGCTGCAACCATATGAAAGCTACAACTCCCTGTGTTCAAGCTCCCACTTGAACCTCTAAGGACAATAGTCCTCCTTAGCACCTCCCAACCACCCTTGAATATAAATAAATAAATAAACAACCATCTACACAGATAAATTGATTCTTACCAGCTCTTCTCTATTCTGTAAATTTGGTCTTCTTCTGACTGTTCTGCAATTCTTCTCTTCCTTTGTATGTTCTGCAAATCTTCTCTGCTTCAACTTGTTCTTTCATTCTTCTCTGTTTCAACTTGTTCTGTCATTCTGCTTTGTTTCAAGTCTTTTCTTCATATGTTACTCTTCTCTGAGTTGTATATCACACTTCACACATTTTCTAGTCTCATACTGCGCATATTTTCAGTCTCACTATGCATATTCTCAGTCTCACATTGCGCATATTCTCAGTCTCACTACCCGCATTATGTGATTTTCCCTTTCTTATAGTTCAATTCATTTTTCATCCCAAAACAACCAACCCCACACTGTCTGTATCTATTTCTTTTATACACACACCCACAGTGGTTCCCCTTTGCATCTTCTCAGGCAAAAGAAAAACAACCGTTCGAGCAACTGAAATGCCAACGGATCGGAAATCATGAGTCTGTTTTGCTAATAGATTCGTAACCGATAAATTAACTGTGAGAGAGAGTTGTAGCCCTCCGATCATATTCAAATTTATCTACACCATTGGATGAACTTTATTAACCTTGCCTTTGAATCAGGTTTCGACATTTCAGCACTACTGTAGCCAAGTGTCTCCACACTTTATGTTGCGATCTCCGAAACTCTGATACAGAGATTTTCTGCGCTAGCTCCTTCCCCAATATGACCATGGCCATGACCAAGTGCTTATGTAAAAAGTGCTTTTCGCAAATTCTCTTTTTGTGAGTCTGGAGATGACGCATCCTGACTCTCCAAGTCACGATCCCTGAAACCCCAAGATGGAGCTGAGATCAATGGTCCATGATCTCGATGAATCTATGGTCCAGATCTCATCGTGAATTCGCATCTCGCGATTCCTTCGATGGAGGTCCTTGTCACTCCAAGTTGCGATAAGAGAAACTCTGAAACAAAGTTTAGATCAACGGTCTATAACACACTTTGATCTGACGGTTGGGAATAAATCGTGATTTTGCATCTCGGGATTTCGACAGTAGAGATTCTTGTCACTCCAAGTCGCGATAGGAGAATCTCCGAGATGGAGCTCTGATCAATGGTCCAGAACATACCTTGATCTGACAGTTGGGAATAAATCATGATTACGCATCTCGCGATTTCAGCGGTAGAAGTTCTTATCACTCAAAGTCGCGATAGACAAAGCTTCGAGATGGAGCTCAGATCAACGGTCCAAAATAAACCTCGATCTGATGGCTGTGAATAAATCGCGATTTCGCATATCATGATTTCAGCGATTATGTATCTTACCTCTCCAGCTCGCGATAGGAGAAGGTCCGAGATGGAGCTCAGAACAACAATCCAAAACAAATCTTGATCTGATGGTTGTGAATAAATCACGATTTTGCATATCACGATTTCGGCGGTTATGTATCTTGACTCTCCAACTCGCGATAGGTGAAACTCCAAAATGGAGTCGACGGTCCAGATCAACAGTCCCGATCAACACTTGATCTGACAGTCATCAGGAACCTGCATCTAGAAAAAGAATTTGCGATCCTCCTCCTTGAATTTCAAAATGTACACTCGCTCGGGGGTTTACTAGACCTTTTCAAATACAGCTTCATCTAGAAATACAATTTGATCAACTTTTACCACATTACTTGTTTGATTAAGCCATTGAAATTGAAACAAACCCTCATCTTCCCTAGCTACATGAACAAGTACTTTTCGAGTATCTGGCAGAACTCGTGTCCCCTCCAGCGACATCATTCCTTCCTGAAACTCTAGCATGATCTCCTGACAATTGAATCAGAGACCATTGAACATTGGGTCGATCCCTTCAACCAACAACCATGAGTGCCAGAAACGACAGTAATATCTTTGAAATCTTTCAATAGTTTAAGGGATGATGCATTACAACATATGGAATCCGTTATGACCAAACCCTACAAACCATTCCTGCAGTGTCTTCTCATAATGCCCATCTATTTCATACTTTATGTACTCATGCCATTTTCACTATTGTACTTGCCATCAATGACAAGTATACAAGCATGCGCTGTCTGTTAAAGATTTTCCAACATTCTCCCCCTTTGGCATTGATGGCAACTCAAGCATCCACATGCAATCAGACTCTCCTCCCAAATGCTTTTCTCCCCCTTTGACATCAATGTCAAAGAAGAAACATGCTCCCCCTGATCTGTTGCAAAACATGCTCCCCCTGTCAACTATGATCATCTTGGAAATACACCAGATATTCAATAAGTACTCTCCCTGACCAGGTGAACAGATTAGACACAAGAAATTATAACCCCCAACTTTTGATGAAGATATCCAAAAGGGGTTGCTACTAATGGTTTTGTAAATATATCTGCAATTTGTTTTGTAGAAGGTATATAATTCAGTTGAACAATTTTGTTTGTAACTTGTTCTCTGAGAAAATGGTACTTTATTGAAATATGCTTAGTCTTGGAATGAAGAACAAGATTCTTGGAGACACTAATGGCACTGGTGTTATCACAGTGAATTCGAATGGGATCAGTGTAAGTTACCTTCAAATATGCAAGAGTTTGTATCATCCATAAAATTTGTGTGCAGCAAGTAACAAAAGAAATGTATTATGCCTCTATAGTGGATAATGAAATGGATCTTTTCTTTTTACTAAGCCATGCAACTAATGAGTCACCCAGAAAGAATGCTCCTCCACTGGTGTTTTTTCTCTCATCAACACAGTTTGCCCAATTTGCATCTAAATAAGCAGTTAACTGGAAATTCTGATTTTTGGGATACCACAGACCATAAGTCATTGTTTCCTTCAAGTATTTAAATATCCTTTTGACAGCTACCAAATGACTTTGTTTAGGAGCAAACTGATAACGACCTACCATTCCAACATCTTGCATTATATCAGGACAGGATGTTGTGATGTACAGAAGACTGCCTATCATAGAGAGATATGTCCTTTGATCAACATCAGGTGAGATAACATCTTTACTCAGCTTGCAACCAACCACCATAGGTGTGCTAACTGGAGAAGAATCTTCCATCTGAAATTTCTTCAACATCTCTTTCAAATATTTTTCTTCAGAAATAAATATTCCCGCAGAACTTTGTTTTACTTGTAAGCCAAGAAAATATGACAGTTCTCCTATCATGGACATTTCAATTTCTATTTGCATAGAGTTAGCAAACCACTAGATAGATGATTCATTAGTACAGCCAAAAATAATATCATTTACATAAACCAAAATAACTAGTAAATTATCACCTTCAGACTTAATGCAAAGGTTATTGTCAACAATAACTTTCTTGAACCCTTTTTCTTGTAAAAATTTGTCCAGTCTATAATATCAAGCTCATGGTGCTTGTTTTAGTCCATATAAGGCCTTCTTTAGCTTACAAACATAATTAGGATTATCTGTCAATGAGAATCCTTCATGTTGCTCCATATATACTTCTTCCTCTATATCTCCATTAAGAAATGTTGACTTAACATCCATCTGATAAACTTTAAATTTTTTATGACATGAATAGGCAAGAAACATTCTGATGGCTTCCAATCTTGCCACTGGTGCAAAGGTTTCATCAAAGTCCTGACCTTCAACTTGTACATATCCTTTACAAACCAATCTGGCTTTATTTCTAACAACTTGTCATTTTTCATTCATTTTATTCTTGAACACCCATTTGGAGCCTATTATACTTTTATCTTCAGGTCTAGGAACAAGCTCCCAATTATTGTTCTTCTCAATCTGATCTAGTTCTTTGTTCATAGATCTAATCCAATCATCATTCTTGTTGGCTTCATCAAAAATTTTAGGTTCAGTCATAGATAAAAAAGCAACCTGAGATTGTTCTGAGTGTTTAGTCAATTTCCTTCTTGTCTGAACTCCTTTATTTATATCTCCGATTATCTGATTTTCAGGATGATTCTTTTTAACAATTCTGAGAGGTTATTTTGCTTCTTTCTGCTGATTTGTGTCAGTTGAAGTATTTGTGTCTTCATCTAATTCAGATTATTCCTTTTCTGATCCTTGGACCTGTTCATCTTCATCTTCAACTATATCTTATGTTCTTGGTTCAGCACTGCTTACATTTATGACTGTAATTTCTTCATCAACTTTTATATCTATACAATCAACTAGTTTATGCAGTCTCTTATTGTAGCATCTGTACCCTTTACTATTTGTAGTGTAACCCAAAAAGATACATTCATCAGCCTAATCATCATATTTGCCAATATTTTCATCATTATTCTTGATATAAAATTTACTCCCAAAAACTTTAAAATGCTTGATTGAAGCAGGTCTTCCAAACCATAGTTCATAAGGAGTCTTATCACTGTGTGTCCTAAGATGAGATTTATTAAGGATATGAATATTTGTATGAATTGCTTCCACCCAATATGTCTGAGGTATGTTCCTTTCATTCATCATTGATCTTGACATTTACTGTACTGACCTATTTTGCCTCTCAACAACTCTATTTTTTTTGTGGAGTCCTTGGAATTGTGTACTCTCTTTTGATCCCATGTTTATCACAGAACTCTTTGAAGTTCCCCGAACTAAACTCTCCTCCTCTATCAGACCTTACTGCCTTTAATATTTTTCTTGTTTGATTCTCACTCAAAGACTTAAACACTTTGAATTTTTCAAATCCTTCAGATTTTTCTTTCAAAAAGGCAACCCAAGTTAGTCTAGAATAGTCATCAATAATCAACATAAAGTAATTTTCTTTTCCTGTACCTTTTTTCCTTGATGGTCCACATAGATCCATATGGACTAAATGGAGAGGTTTTTATGTTGAAGGAAAGTTTTTAGATTTGAAATGAGTGCGAGTAATCTTTCCTATCTGTCAGGGTTTACAAACAAAGTCATATGGATTTGATATCTTCGGAAGATCTTTTACTGCCCCATTGTTTCTGAGTTTGATTATGTGATCAAAATTTAGGCGACCAAGTCTCCTATGTCACAGCCAACTTCCATCATATTTTCTTAAGTGACATTCTTCTTTTTCTTCTTTTAACATAGAGACATTATTTTCTATTCTTATCCCTTTTGCAATCAGTTGTCCTGAACTCAAAGCCTTTATTTGACAGTCTTTAGAAGTAAAAACAACTTCACATCCTTTGTCACAAACTTGACTAACACTTAGTATATTATGTTTCAGGCCATCTACAAACAACACATCTTGAGCTTTTCCTTTGCCATTACTCAGGCTTACCATTCCTTTACCTTTTATTTTTCCTGGTGCATCATTTCCAAAAGTTACATTCCCTGATTTGTTTTCACTTAAAGTTAGAAACTTACTTTTGTCTCCAGTCATATGTTTGGAACATCCATTGTCAATATATCAGGGATTCTTTTGTTTTTGGGTTGATAATACTAGTGCACAATTGTCATCTACTTTCTTCTTCCAAACCTTGACATTTTCAGTCGTGGGGTTCAAGTCTAGATTGTATTTCCTTCAGCAACAGTCTGCAGCTTTATGTCCATAATTATGACAGTTGTAAAATTTTGGTTCACTAAATAATAGATCATAACGATTGTTATGCTCATAACTCTCGTTGTGTTTCACCTGTGTCTTTCTCCCAGTCATCACATGATTTATAATCTGTGATTGTTTGTTGCTTGGTTGTCTCAATCTTTGTTGTGGAAGATAGTTATTCATTGAATATCTTGATTGTTCATATCTAAATCTTAAAGAATAGTTTATAGCTTTGTGATCAAAATTAGAGAAGAAAAAACAATAACCATAGAAAAAATCTTTGTACCTTGAAAAAATATGTCTTCTTTGAGGAGGTTGATTTCTCTCATGCCAATAATCTTTCTGATCTACAAATTCGGTTCTGGTGTTTTTTCTTTCATTCCTTCTTGGTGGCTGATTTTCCTTCTTTGTTTCTACAGAGTGATTGTTGTCAATGTTTGAGGATTTGAAAAACTTGATAGATTTTGTATTACTTGGATGATCACTACTTGATCCTTCTTTATTTCCCAATCCAACTTTCAATTTTGAATTTCTTTGTTGATTTAGAATGGAGGTTAATTCTTCCGAGGCTTTAATACTTGGCATATTTTGGTGATACAATCCTTTAAACTTCTCCATTTCTTTTTTGGTTTTTACTATCTCTTCTTCTAAGGCTTCATACCTGACTTTCTTCTCTGACAATTGTTGTTTCGGTGTGTCTTCTATTTTCTTTGCCTCTTCTAATTCCACTTTCAGCAGAGCAAAGTCTTCATCGGGTTTTTTACTTTCTTTCTCGAACTGTATCAACAATTGTCTTTGCTTTCTGTTCTGAATTCTGAGCCTGACAATTTCTTCTAGTGCAATGATGAGTTCTACTTCCATATCAACCACAGCTTCTTCATCATTATCATCACTGCCTATGCTTTTATTATCATAATCCTCTTTGGCCATAAGCATGAAGTCATTTGCCTTATCTTCACAGGAAGAGTCACTATCGGTGTCTTTTGAGGAATTGTCATTATTTGCAACCAAACTTTTCTTCTTATTATATTTCTTGTATTTATACTTCTTTTCATCATCAGAGTTCTGGTCCTTTTTTTGATGGGGACACTTAGATGCAAAATGACCTATCTTACCACAATTAAATCATTTGAAGGGCAACTTCCCTTGATATTTTCCTAATCCTTTCTTTAACCTTCTCACAAATTTTGCCTCAATATCATCTAATTTTGAATCAATATTCTTGTCTGCTTTAAAAGATGCTTCTCTAGTACTGGATTTATCTTTGCTAATTCTCATTTCATATGCAGTTAAAGTTCCTAGAAGTTTATCAATGGACAGGGTTTTGAGATCATTTAATTCTTCTATTGCAGAGACTTTTGGATTAAATTTATTAGGCAGAGATCTTAAAATCTTTTGAACTAAGAATGAGTCATCAAACTTCTCACCAAGACCCTTCATGGAATTTACAAGTTCTTCAACTCTTAAAAAATGCTTGCTAATTGTTTCATCTTCATTCATCTTTAGTTGTTCAAATTTCAATCTGTATGTTCGAAGTTTGACATCTTTTACTTTCTCATTTCCTTCATAACTGCTAATAAGTTTATCCCACATTGCTTTGGCAGTTTCAAGATCCATCACCTTTACAAACTTAGCTTTAACATGTCCATTCAAGATAGAATTCATTCCCTTAGCATTAAAACTAAACTCTAACTTATCATCCTTGGAGGCTAGCACAACAGGCTTTGTATATCTAGTCTCATTCTAATCTTCCAGAAGGTAAAATTTGTTCCATCAAACAGAGGAGGCTTAGAGGCTTAAGTCCCTTCATGACTTGTCATGTTTAAGCTTACAGATCTACCTTGGATAAAAGGAACCCACTCTGATACCAATTGTTGAAATTACTAAGACAACTGAGAGGGGG
>ML778406.1:698424-715269 GCA_009831015.1 Picea engelmannii
GGGTGGTGAATCAGTTGTTATTGTGCTTAAACAATTTTAAGTCTATTAAAACATTCTTAATATTTCTTCAAGTGATCATCAACATTATACAGCATATGGACAGTAAAAGTAAAGAGCATCAATCACACATAAGGTATACATAGAGACATATTTTCATGAGGAAACCCATAAAGGGAGAAAACCTCTTCTTCTTTGAAATGACAGGTAGTCTTTTAAGTTTTGTACATCATTTATAATTGAGCATCAACTCAATGTGAGGCTACTACCTCTGTTTTACAAGTTGCACCTTGTTTGAGAGCATTGACTCTCTTGTTTCTCTACCACCCACTAGAAGGAAGCACTAACTCCCCTAATGTTCCAGCACCAACTGAATGGAAGCACCAACTTCCAGTTACACAGGCTCCAACCTGTATAATAGAGAACACTTGTTCTCCCTTGCACCACCCTGCCACCCTAGTTTCTCTGGCTACAACCAGATGGAAGCTACAACTCCCTATGTTCAAGCTCCCACTTGAACCTCTGAGGACAATAGTCCTCCCTAACACCTCCCAACCACCCTTGAAAATAAATAAATAAATAAACAACAAACTATACAGATAAATTGATTCTTACCACCTCTTCTCTGTTATGTAAATCTGGTCTTCTTCTGACTGTTCTGTAATTCTTCTCTTCCTTTGTCTGTTCTGCAAATCTTCTCTGCTTCAACTTGTTCTTTCATTCTACTATGTTTCAACTTGTTCTGTCATTCTTCTCTGTTTCAAGTCTTTTCTTCATCTGTTACTCTTCTCTGAGTTTAATATCACACTTCGCACATTTTTCAGTCTCAAACTGCCCATATTTTTAGTCTCACACTGCGCATATTCTCAGTCTCACACTGCGCATATTCTCAGTCTCACTACCCGCATTCTGTGATTTTCCCTTTCTTATAGTTTAATTCATTTTTCATCCCAAAACAACCAACCCCGCACTGTCTGTATCTATTTATTTTATACACACACCCATGGCGGTTCCCCTTCGCATCTCCTTAGGCAAAAGAAAAACAACCGTCCGAACCACTGAAATGCCAATGGATTGGCAATCATGAGTCTGTTTCACTAACAGATTCGTAACTGATAAATTAACTATGAGAGATAATTGTAGCCCTCCGATCATATTCAAGTTTCTCTGCACCATTGGATGAACTTTATTAACCTTGCCTTTGAATCGGATTTAGACATTTCAGCACTCCTGTGGCCGAGTGTTTTGAAACTTCATGTTTCAATATTCGAAGCTCCGATACAGACCTTTTCTGCACTAGCTCCTTCCCCAAGATGACCATGGCCATGACCAAGTGCTTATGCAAAAAGTTCTTTTTGCAAATTCACTTTTTGTGAGTCTAGAGATGACGCATCTCGACTCTCCAAGTCACGATCCCTAAAACCCCGAGATGGAGCTAAGATCAACAGTCCATGATCTCGATGAATCTATGGTCCAAATCTCATCGTGAATTCGCATCTCGCAATTCCTTCGATGAAGGTCCTTGTCACTCGAAGTTGCGATAAGAGACACTCCAAAATGAAGTTTAGATCAATGGTCCAGAACACACTTTGATCTAATGGTTGGGAATAAATCATGATTTCGCATCTCGCGATTTCGGCGGTAGAGATTCTTGTCACTCCAAGTCGCGATAGGTGAAGTTCCGAGATGGAGCTTTGATCAATGGTCTAGAACACACCTTGATCTGACGATTGGGAATAAATCACGATTTCGCATCTCGTGATTTTGGTTGTAGAAGCTCTTATCACTCCAAGTCACGATAGACAAAGCTCCGAGATGGAGCTAATATCAACGGTCCAGAATAAACCTCGATCTGACGGCTATGAATAAATCATGATTTTTCATATTGTGATTTCGGTGGTTATGTATCTTGCCTCTCCAACTCGCGATAGGTGAAGCTCCGAGATGGAGCTCAGAACAATGGTCCAGAACAAATCTCAATCTGACGGCTGTGAATAAATCATGATTTTGCATATCGCGATTTCGACGGTTATGTATCTTGCCTCTCCAACTCGTGATAGGAGAAGCTCTGAAATGGAGTCAACGATACAGATCAACAGTCCCAATCAACACTTGATATGATGGTCATCAGGAACCTACATCCAGAAAAATAATTTAGGATCATCCTCCTTGAATTTCAAAATGTACACTCGCTCGAGGGTTTACTGGACCTTTTCAAATATAGCTTCATCTAGAAATACAATTTGATCAACTTCTACCAGATTACTTGCTTGATTAAGCCATTTAAAGTGCAACAAACCCTCATCTCCCCTAGCTACACGAAAAAGTCCTTTCCGAGTATCTAGCACAACTCGTGTCCCCTCCAGAGACATCATTCCAGCCCGAAACTCCAGCATGATCGCCTGACATATGAATTGGAGACCATTGAACATTGGGTCGAGCCCTTCACCCAGCAACCATGAGTGTCTAACACGACAGTAATAGATTTGAAAGCTTTCATTAGTTGAAGGGATGATGCATTACAGCATATGGAATCCGTTATGACCAAACCCTACAAACCCTTCCTGCAGTGTCTTCTCATATTGCCCATCTATTTCATACTTTTTCTACTCATGCCATATCCACTGTTGTACTTGCCATCAATGACAAGTATACAAGCATCCGTTGTCTGTTAAAGATTTTCCAACACGTAGCCTAGTTACTTCTTGAGCATGTGTGGCCTTAATATTTTCTATCTCTTCCTGTTGCATCTTTTGGTTCAAGTTAGACTTATTTTCATATTCTTCTCCTAAATCTTTCTCCTGAATTTGCAACTGTTTCTCCAATTCCTCTCGGTGCAAGAATTTTGTTGGCATGGCTTCCTTTATGAATTCAATGACCACATTGCCTCTGATAGTATCCATCGTGGCTTCTAGCTCAACTACTATTTTTTTAGAAATGTCAAGTGCTTCCGCCACTTCATAAATTGAAATCACATCTTCCCTATTGAAAGTATTAAGGGCCAATGCGACTTGAACTACATTTTCTTTACGTTCTGGACCTTCCTTCCTTTTCATGTTTCTTTCCTATGTGTCTTGTCTTACTCCTGATCCCTCTATTGTTTTCTTTTTCATCATTTTCTCAATGGATTTATTATTGTGAATATAGAAATAATCTCCAACAACCACTATAACGCATTCAATTCCCAATCCTGGAGATGTGAGTGAAAGACTACCTTAGATAGCTTCCAAGGCAATACATTCTTCTAGTGTAATTCTGACCATACTAGTATCAGTGTTCATGACTACAACTATTTTTACTCTCTTGGGTCTTTCTTAGGATTTAGAAACCTTCCCCTTTAATTCCTTATCTTGAGTGGCTAGAAGTATTCACTCTGCATATTTCTTCTCATTAGTTCTAGCCTTTTTACCTTCTTGAATTTTATTTTCTGACCTAGGGTTACCTGTCTCTTCTCCATTTCCCTTTGAAATTGGATCTTTACCTTTATTCAAATCGACTTGTTTCTTCTCTTCTTGTTGTTTCCTTCTATTTTGTTGCTTCTCAGTTGATTCCTTTACCTTCCTTTATCATTCTTCCTCTTTCTGTTTCCTTTCTAGTTCCTTGGCCTCTCGTTTCTCTTTATCTTGTTTGAGTAGTGTTTTGAATTGTTCTATCACCAAAAATATTTTCTCATATTCGTCTTTGTGAAGTTATTTTTTGGATAATTCAGTCGGAATTCTATATAATACTTCTTTTAAATACGAGGCTCATCAGAAGATATCCTCAACATAATTAACCTCATGGACTGTTTGTTGTTCTATATTGACAACATTTAAATGCTAGTATTTATATTTTTGAGATCATGTCCTTTCTTGTTTCCAATGCATAAACATATATCTTTTAGAACTTTAACTTCCTTCTCAACATGTCTTGTATTAAATAGGGAGTATCGGCCTATGTGTAGAGGGAAATATGGCCAATATTTTTTTATTTTTCTATAATAAGTATGCAATGACCCCCTATTCTACTGTCTAATAGGCTACTTCTTTGGCCAACAAATTATCGGGTACATATTTGGGCAACAGTTTAGGTGGCCATCTAGCTCCAAATATCCTGACATAGGTGTAGTATTTATTCATGTACCAATATCATATCCCTTGTAAAGCTTTGCTATCCCCTTTATATATTCAGTGTGGATGAAACCCGAAAATGGATTTGTGTAAAGGATCTAGGAAATAATCAAATATATCATACATATGTTATTTATAGTCCACTTCCTAAAGTCAAGAACAATACACATGAATTGGGCAGTGGCTTGTATTCCAATCCTAATTGAAAGAAGGGAACTTGTGCGCTACACAAATTGTATCTATGAGGTAAGTTGTCATGTAAAAGATCATATTTTTCATACCTTATCCCTCCCAAGTTTGAGTTGTGATACTAAAGGATAATATGTTTCCTTAGTTGAATACTTTACCAGTCTTGGCCAATGTATATGCCAACAGAAACCATTCCATCTTGAACTGGGTGCTTGTCTTCTCATTGTATAACCTACATATCATCTCATTGAGCATTATGTATGGGTATTTTAGGTACTATGAAGGAATATAAATTTCTCCCTTTTTCATTAACATTTCTTCATAAACAAACCAATCTTCCATCAAAGTTTCAAAATCATATATAACTTACAGATCATCGCATTGAGGATTCTATATGGGTATTATGCAGGATTATATATTTATTCCTTTTTGATTGGCCATTCTTAATCAACAAACCAATCTTCCATAGAAGTTTTGAAATCCTTATGATTGATTCTGAATTATTTTTGAAACGATTCGTCTAGTTACACCGTTGAATATAGGTTTTTGTACCCAATCATCATATCCTCTGACTTGAGAGATGCAATAGGAATGAAATAAGAATTTATTATAATTGTTGTCTCTATCTGTAGGTTAGAAAAACACCATCTTGCAAAATCATTGTAGGAAAAAAACATTGTACAAGTTGGTACAGTATGGATGATGCTTCTCCTAATATTTTTTTATTCTTCGATGTCTTCATCATTGGACAAATACTTTTCATTATGTAATATTTTGTATATATCGCATTATATTTGATAATGATCCCTCCCATCATGTCTATCTATATCGGTAATATTAAAATAATATGATAATGGAACTAGGGAAGGCCTAGTAGTTGCCTGGTTCTTTTCTTTCTGGGTTGCATCTGAGACATATTCTTCACATGTGTACATTGTCACACAATACAAATTTGCTAAATATTCTACTTTGTTGTAGACAACAATAATTTAAAACTTTTTAAAATACATACTCAATAGAACAATATTTACAGTTCGTAGTGGAATTTACCCAGCTTGTGTACAAACATGGAGTTTGTGTTTTACCATCTTTGAAAAAAATGGAGTGTCGATCATGTCTTAAATAGGTTGTTAAATTTTTATTTCCCCCAAACCTTGTGAAATTAATATTAGATATGTTACAACTCTGACTTTGTCACATTCATACATTTCATCATTAAATTTGTTCAAATATTGTAACTTCGAAGAATATTCTAATTATATTTGAGTTATTATATTATAGATCAAATCCCTTTTTGCGGATTGATCATGTCGGGTCTTGTATAAGATCGAATCCAAATTTTTGTATTGGTCAAAACATATTTATATGATGGTATTTGTAAAGTCATCCCTATTGTTTATAAAGTGGCTTTAACCACTCCTAGAATAATTTGTCCATACTAAGTGAAGAGACATAACCCTAGCACCTCCTCAACTAGTATTTATTTGTGAGGATGATGCCTCACTCTTACACACTCACTCACTCATGTAGTGTGGATATATTGAAGGTAGTTGTAGTTGCAAGAGGAAGGCGAAGAGAGGTGCATGCTCAGTCTTAGTTTATTTTTGGTGTTTTGGTCTTAGTCTTGGCATTGTATTAACAATCTATTATTGAAAAAGTTTTACTCGTTTTTCTCCCTCATGACGGTTTCCCAAGATAAAATGTTTTGTACCCTATGATTGTGTTTCTTTAAAGAATCATATTTATGTTGTTGTTTTGTAAATGCATTGAATTCTCATGTAATTTGGAAATAACCTAATAACAATGGTAAAAAATTAACATGGTATTAGAGCTTGACTGAATAGATCATCTTTCATTGGGTATATAAAAATATCATTGTTGTTGTACAAGAAAATTGGGGCTTTTTACTCAAGAGGAATGTTTGTCCAAAAAAATTCTTGGGAAGTTCTCCCTGCCCTAGCACATCTTTTGGTAGCTTGAGTGAACTTTTTCAGTGGACATATTCTCTAGAAAGTCAAACCCTAGTTTTGAATAGTACCAAGAAACCAGAAACAGTACGAGAAGTACTAATCCATAATTGTACAGGTCAAATTTCAAGGGATAAACTTGGAATATTTTAAAACAGTCAGCTCCGGTAAAAGCTCAGCTTCAATTTTTAAGAACTTTCATTTTCTGGTCATTTTCTTAGCTCCATATCAATATGTTTGCAACAACCAAACTTGTTGACAAGCTAGAAGGTGTGGAAATTTTTTGTTCCTGGAAGTACATAATTGGAATCATTCTTGAAGAGAATGACCTTGCAAAATTCATAAAATAAAATGTACCAGAATCCCAAGAAAATGAAGCCAAGGAGAAGTACAAGAAGGATATGATTAAGGCTTAAAGAATAATTGTAGATTCCATTGAAGACCACTTGATCCCTCAATTGTCTTCTAATAATACTCCAAAATATATGTTTGATGCCCTAACTAGAATGTATGAAGGACAGAACATCAACCAAAAGATGAACTTGAGAACCCAACTCAAGAATAAAAAGATTGCAGGAAGGAGAAATGGTTCAAGACTATTTCTCTAGGGTTTCTCAATTCAAGGAACAAGTAGAGGCAATTGCAGACAAATTAGATGAATATGAACTCATAATGAAAACTATTAATGGTCTCACAATACCTTGGGATTCCTTAATCCAAACTATTTGTGAAAGAAAATAGAAACTCCAATTTCATATTTTATGGGAAGAATGTGTTCAAGAAGAAGTAGTAGTGGCGAATCGAGAAGTCGTCCTATTAAGAGATGAATATCAATCCCTAGCTGGTCATGATAAAGGAGGAAATAAAAAGTATCATTTTCAAAAGGAGACCCACTTGGGAAACATTTCTAAGAATTGTCCTCCCATAAGGGAAGAATTCAAGAGGAGAAATAACAAAAGACATCATGCCCATTCACTAGTACATTTGGGTCAAATTATAACAGCAGGTTCAACGCAATTGTCACTTTATATTGTCGGGAGAAAAACAAACAACAGATCCCCTCAAATGTCATTTAACATGATGTCACTTTTCTGATGCCATATATATCGTCTCTATTGCGACGTTTCATGCGGACATGTGTCATCTCAGATTTGACTGTCCAAACCCCATATAGTCATCGCTACAACGACGTAAGAGACATCGAAATTTCAATGTCCCATTTCTCTAGTCTCCACTATGTGGACACTAAGGGAGTGATGCTACCATATGTCACAATTCTGACTTATGGTAACGTCTCTCAACCGATGACCAACTATATATCTCTGGCGTATGTGCCATGGGAGCAATGTTACCATACGTGATAATTTTGACTTATGGTAACGTTTCTCAACTGACGACCAACTATATATCTCCAATGCATGTTCTATGGGAGAGAAATTACCATACTTCTCAATTATGACTTATGGTAACGTTGCTCAACCGACGACCAGCTATATATCTCTGACATATGTGCCATGGGAGTGACGTTACCATGCATCGCAATTCCGATGTATGGTAACATCGCTCAATCGACGATCAGATATATATCTCTGATGTATGTTCCATGGGAGGGACATTACCATAGATTGCAATTCCGACATCATGTAGGTATTTTAAAAAAAAATCAATTTATTTTTATTTTTTTGATATTTTTAAATTTTGCAACTAGAAAATTTTAAAATGAAGTAATTCCCTTGTATCATCCTAATAAGGGTATATAGTGATAAACTTGTTTAGTGATACTCATAAAAATAGATGTAATCATTGAATATGGATTAATACATATGATAATCCCATATAGGTGTTATGTTACCCTTTTTATATCGACTTAATGAATAGGATAATACTTATACCATTATCTCTACTAGTTACCTATGATAAGGTAATGAAATCAATATATATGCTTTGCACCTATTTGATTAATCGATATAAGCTCATAAGTTTCCATGGTCTTACTTCACAGCTTTCATATCATAACACTATGATAAGCTTATATGTGGTGTTGAGCTTAACCCTATGTGTTTATCTGTAATCAATTATACACATTAATAGTAATGTGTATATTGTACTTAAGCTGGGAATAATAGTAATCAAAATGAGCATGTGATATGTACTAGTATACACAACCTATACGTTGAATATGATAGTAATCACTTCTTATTACGATATCTTAGTTATGGTTATTACTATGGAGATTACACTCTTGTCTGTGTTATAGTTGAACCAATATTAGGTAATTATAGTGAAAGATATGTAATAAAATCTTAACTATATGAATAATTACACATAATACCTAAGGTTAAATGTAATGTCCCCAAGGCCGAGCCCTGTTGTAAATCATGTTTATGAAATGAATTGTAATTATGTTTTATAGGCTGGTGAGCCAAGTTTATATAAGCTGGTGGGATTATGTGATTATTAGGCCAGAGAGCCTAAGTGTTGAAGGCCAAGAGCCTGATTTTGTACATGTATCTATGCACATTATTAATAAAAAATATAATCACCAGTGCGTGCAGACTAACCACAATGAATGAGTGATGGGGGAATAAGCTTCCACAGAGTGGGTAAGGGATTAGGGGCTGGAAGGTGGGAAGAGGGGCTAAGTGTTGAGCCTAGGGGATTAGGTCCTTGGGAATAATATTCTAATATTATTCCAAAAAGACCCTGTGAAATATATGTTTTATCCTAAGTTCTTTTGGAATGACAAGTGACTTCCAAGTGGGGAGGAACGTATGTTGATGGAACACATGCAGTTTCATGGGTGACAAGTGTCAACCCAAGTGCATGCAGTTAAAACTGATGAATTGAGTCACGATGGGGGTTCCTTCTCCAGTCGATCATCAATCGTTTAAATGTGAGTTTGGTCTAACCTCTGCAAAAGTACCCTTGTGCAATTATAAAACCGGAGGAGGCCTGTGTCTGTGTTTGTTTCTGGGAAAGCCAATACACCCCCCCCCCCACTGTTCTGAACCATGGATTCTGAGTCGATCCCTACGTGGATTGTTTGTCATGTGTCCCTAAGAAACCATAACTATGAGTCTATCCCAAGTTTCTGGATTGAGAAAACCGAAGTGTCTCATTCTTGCTAAGCCTGGTTATGATATTGTGCCTGTCTGTTCCTACCCTAGGGTGTTCGAGTCTGGGTTCCAATGGATTATGGTGGTCGTGCAGTGCTTGACTGCGTGTGGCTTGTTGTCCAGTATATACAACACTCTCTGTAGGGGAGAGAGATGGTTGAGGTTGAAAGGACAGGTTGTCTGGCCTGTGAGCGACTCATTCTAGGTTAGAGAGTGCATGGAGGAAGGAGAAAGCTCCTAGAAGGAACCCTATTGTTGCCACAGAGCTCAAATATTTCCAGTCTAGTCTGTTGTTGAAGCCTAAGGCAAGGGAGGTTAGCAGTCGAAGGACTATCTAGGTGATAGAGAAGCTGTATACTCCTGGGGTGGAACAGGCATGTGGGGAAAGAGAGTCTGTGGGAAGTGGGCATAAGTGATTCCTGGGAGAGAATCCTTCCTTGTGACTATGTGTTTTCCTTGTAAGCTCAGCCTAGCCTAGGATTCCTTACCTAGGGTGGAGCTTAGTCCCAGCTTGAGGGTGACCCACTGCTGAGCTTAATGAGAAGCATGGTCTAAGGCTGGGAGGTTCGTGGAAGGTATGTACGGGGTTGGTGGAATTACCACAGTTTCAAAGATAAATATCAGCTTATGATTTAATTATGTTTGCATACCTGTGTTGCCTATATTTATCACGTTTTCCGCTATAATAATGAATTACTGTTAATTCCATTAAATATGCATGTTCGCAGTAATCTAGTGCTTACTCTGAGTTAAATGTGTTTCATTTGTTTAAAATTCTTGTTATATATAAATAAGTATGAGATTGTTGTTCCACACAGTAGCGTTGCCCTGGCCCTAGGGATAATGGTCGGGGGAGCATTACAGAATAGTATCAGAGCCATGGTTTCAATGTTGAGCCTGGATGGGCCAGATAAGTAGCCTTCGGACCGAGGTTGAGAAGAAATTGTGTCTAGAGGACTAATTTCAGACCTCAGAATGTTTTCTGAGTGTCAACAGGCTAATTGACTGTATTACAAAGATCAAGAAGTGTAGCGGTATTATAAAAACTACAGTCGGTGTGGTATATGGCCATAGGGAGAGAGAAATCCACACCAAAAGTGTTGGAGCCATAGAACTTGTTCGGGAGGAGAGGATAACCCTCATGACCGTCAGATCTCGAGAACGTGCACAAGGCTTAAAACCCTTTGGAGTTGCACAGGTGTGTGGAAATCGCTATACACGAAATCTTAAAAATGTGAGGACCATCTATCGGAGGGACACGTGGCTGTCGGTCGGCATTTCGGCATCCAGGAAACCAAAGGACAAGATCCATCATTGTCGCAAGTTGTGAAACCCCAGTTGTTCGAACCAACCCGAAATCTTGAAACGATCTACACCATAGATCGTAGGAGAGGATTATGAGCCATTGGATCATTTCGAAATTTGGGGATTGAAATGACGAGAGACTTGGAGTCGCTACATCACGAACTTCCGGTTACCGAAAACCCGAAAGCTCAAAATCTCGAAATGCCGAAAGGATCTGCACCATAGATCTGAGAGAGGTCTAACCGTTGGATTTCACTTGGAAGGGACATGGGCATATGGATATGTACCACGTGCTAGTAGGTCGAGAAGAAAAGCGAGAGTGGTGCGACCTGATGACATCACCATAGGTGATGTGGACCCTCCTAAGTGTGCAACTTGCCACTATGGATGTGGGAGACAGTTGTGCTTTATGGACTCGAAGGGTAAAGGAAATAGAATTTTCAGAATTCGAGGATTGTACTGACAAGAAGTTGGGAGTCACTGCATCGTGAAATCCCTGGTACCGAAGACCCGAAAACCGAAGTGCCGAAATCCCAAAATTTTTGAAGACAAAAGAACCATCGAGGATTTAAATGTTGGATCCTTGTGGACCAAAACTCTAAAACCCAAAGTCCCAAAAGTGAGTATGAGGGCCTTGTGGATCAAAACCCTGAAATCCGAAGTCTCGAAGTCCCAAAAATTGCAAAGCCAAACAGAGCTCATAAAACTTAGTGGATTCGAACCATTTTTCTTATTCACATTGGTTTATGAATGTTGAGGTTTTATTAATGGTTTAAGGCCTGACAAGCTTCGTTGAATGCACATTGTGTGTGCAAAGTTCAACATGTGTCAGGACATCCATGAATCGACGTCGAGTATAGAAATGGAAGAGGCGTAGATTGCCTCCAATTCAAAAAACGAAAGAGAGGGAAGGAATGTCAACTTGGGAGTCGAAGGATCAAACTCTAATGGGCATGGAAAAGAGATGGATAAGGAAGGACATATGATGAAACTCATTGAAATATTGCAGAAACATTCCCAGGCTCGCTGAGTTGATAGTCGAAAGCTCATGAAAGTCAGGGATAGCCAGGGTCAATTCAACTTAAGGATGTTGAAGAGTCTAGAAGGAATAGAAAATAAATTGGAAAAGGAGAGTGACTCAAGCAAGACAGAGAGTTGCAGGACCCCTGAGAGGAAAAGAAGATCAAGGAGTGTCAACAGACATTGTCGTCACTCCCCAAAGCATTCCAGTATGGAAGCACACAATAGTTCAAGCCCATCTCCTACCAGAAAGAACCGAAGATCTGGAGTGGATGAATTGAAAGGGGAGATGAATAAGATCAAGCCTCCAACGTTCGATGGAGAACATAAGAAGGAGGAAGATGTTAAAACATGGTTTCTTGGCATGAGGAAATATTTCCAACTGCAGAATTATTCCTCTCATGCAGAAAGAAGAATTGCGATGTATCAACTAAAAGGAAAAACATCCATGTGGTGGGATCAGTTTGTGAAGGTGCAACACATTAGAGAGAAAGATATCACATGGAAGGAATTCAAGAGGTATTTCGAGAGGAAATACCTGACTAAAAGATACTATGACAGAAAGATGAAGGAGTTATTCGAAATCAAGCTAGGAAACAAGACCATTGATGAATACAAACGAACGTTTTTGGAATTACTAAAGTATGTTCCATTCATCAAAGATGAGGCTGTCAAAATTCAGAGGTATCTGAGTGGACTGCCACCTTCCATTGGTGAAAAGATTCAGTATGATGATCCTAAGACTATGGAAGAAACAATAAGAAGGGAGAAATGCTTGTATGAGTAGCAAAGGGAAAAACCTACTTTTCGGAAGGCTTGGGATGATCAGAAGAAGTTCAGGAAAGAGCAGAAGTAGAAGGGAAGCAAGCCTCCCTTTTTTCGAAATAGTCCTCAGGGACAACCATCTTTTAGAGAACCCAGGAAGGATAAAGTGGGTGGGAAAATTCCAAGACCACCACCTATGGAGTGTTGGGGTTGTAAAGGAAATCATAGGTACAAATATTTCCCCCACATAAATGATAAAGCGAGAGTCGTCCATAATGTTCAGCAAGTTGAAACAGTGGAGGAAATGGCAAGTAGAATGCCAAGGACCTATGCGGCCCTGGACAACAAGCAAGTTGAATTTCAATCACACATGATTGAAGTGGAAGGTATGATTAATAACCAACCATTTACTATTTTAGTTGATTCAGGGGATAGCCATAGTTATGTAGATCCTAGGGTGGTGTAAAGTTTGCATTTATCAAGAAGCAAACATGAAAAGTATTGGTTAGTGAAATTGGCTATAGGAACCAAGAGTAAATTCATTAAGTTGCTTAAGTCATGTCCTATGAACATGAAGGGATTGAGCACGAAGGCTGAATTGAATATTCTCCCTTTAGGCTTTTACGACTGTTTAATTGGGATGGACTGGTTGGACCAACACCATGTCCTCCTGGACTATCGTAACAACAAGTTTATATGCCTTTATGAGGAGGGGAATCGGAAAATAGTCCAAGGAATTCCCAAATATGTGGTTGTAAGAGAAATCTCAGCAATGCAACTGAAGAAGTGCTACAGAAAAGGCTATCAATTGTTTGCAGCTCATGTGGAGGAAGCATCCAGAGATAAAGTCTCAAATATTGGAGACCATGTGGTACTAAAAGAGTTTTAAGATGTATTTCAGGAGGTACCCAGACTACCTCTGAAGAGAGATATCAATTTCTCTATAAATTTGATGCCTGGAGCAGATCCAGTGTCGAAAGCTCCTTAGAGAATGAGTACACCAGAGTTGAAAGAGTTGCAATTGTAGCTTGAAGAGATTCTAAAGACGGGGTACATTCACCCAAGTGTGTCACCTTGGGGTGCCCCGATCCTATTCATGAAGAAGAAGGATGGGACGTTGAGGTTGTGCATTGATTTCAGATAGTTGAACAAAGTATCTTTCAAGAACAAGTACCCTCTACTGAGGATCGATGATATTTTCAATCAATTGAAAGGTACGAAAATATTTTTTAAGATAGATCTCAGATTGAGATATCACCAGGTAAGAATAAAGGTTGAATACATCAGCAAGACCACCTTTGGAACAAGGTATGTTTATTATGAGTTCACAGTGGTACCGTTTGGGCTGTCGAATGCACCTGTTGTTTTTATGTGCTTGATGAATGGTGTATTCAAGGACTATCTAGACAAGTTTGTCATAGTCTTCCTAGATGACATTTTGGTGTATTCCAAGTCAGAGGAAGAGCATGAACAACACCTAAAGATGGTGTTGCAAGTGTTGAGAGAACACCAATTGTATGCCGAGTTGAGCAAATGCTTGTTTTATCAAAGGCAGATCCATTACTTGGGGCACATTATTTCAGAAGAAGGGATCATTGTGGATCCTAAGAAGGTTGAGGCCATCAGAGAATGGTCAGTGCCAAGGAATGTGGTGGAAGTTTGATCCTTTATAGGTCTAGCAGTCTATTACAGAAGGTTTATCGTAGGGTTCTCAAAGATAGCTCACCCTATCACTTATTTGCAAAGGAAGGAGAAAAAATTTCAGTGGACTGAAGAGTGTGAGAAGAGTTTCTAACGGTTGAAGCAGTTGTTAACCAGTGCTCCAATCTTGAGGATTGCAGATCCAAATATGGATTTCGTAGTGTGCACAGATGCGTGTAAATAAGGGTTGGGAGGAGTTCTCAGTCAGAATGGATCTATAATCTATTATGAGTCCAGGAAGCTGAAAGAGCATGAAAAGAATTATGCCACTCACGATTTGGAGTTGTCAGCAATCATTCACGCTTTGAGGAAATGGAGACATTACCTCATGGAAGGAGGTTTGAACTCATAAAAGACCATAATGGTCTAAAATATTTGTTTGATCAGCCAACATTAAACGCTAGACAAAGTAGGTGGCTAAAATTTGTGTGTGAATACGAATTTGATATCAAGCATATCAAAGGGAAGGAAAAGAAGGTGGATGATGCACTCAGCAGAAAGGTGCACGACTTACATGCTTCAACCATTAGCATGTACAACACTGATATAAAGGATAGAATTTTGGAAGCTGCAAATGCATATTTGTAGTACAGAGACTTGGTAGCAAAGCTACAGTAGAGTGAGAGACCACAGAAAGAGGAAATTTACACCTTGGAAGCTGATGGAATACTTCTGTACAAAAACATAGTATATATACCCAATGTCCAGGATTTGAAACTTGCGATTCTAAGAGAAATGTATAACATGACTTATGCTGGACACCCTGGATATCAGAAGACTATGGCAGCAGTCAAAAGCCATTACTTTTGGCCAGGTATGAAGAGAGATATCACTGAATACATCGTCAGATGTATGGAGTGCCAGAAAGTTAAAGCTAAGCATAGGCACCCAGCAGGGTTGCTGCAACCTTTGCCCATTCCTGAATGGAAGTGGGAAGTGGTGACAATGGATTTTATTATGGGATTGCCCAGAATAAGCAAGCTGCATGATTCGACCATGGTGGTGGTGGACAAGATTACAAAAGCTACCCATTTTATTCCATTGAAAAATACTCACAGGGTAGTAGATGTTGCTGATATTTTATTAAAAGAAGTGGCACGCTTGCATGGAATTCCTAAAACAATTGTGTCTGATAAGGACCTGAAATTCACCTTGAATTTTTGGAAAGGACTATTCAAAGGATTCTGAATGAATCTGAACTTTAGTACAATGTATCATCTTGAGTCTGATGGACAAACATAGAGGGTGAAAAGAGTAATAGAAGACATGTTGAGAATGTATGTGATGGACAAACCATCGAGATGGGAAGACTACCTGCACTTGGTAGAATTCGCCTACAATAATGGGTATCATGCATCATTGAAGATAAGCCCATTTGAAGCACTCTATGGAAGAAAGTGCAACACTCCAGTGAGATGGGATAATCCAGCTAATAGAGCAGTAATTTGGCAAGAGTTGCTCAAGGAGATGGAGGACCAAATGATAAAAATTAAGTAGAATTTGAAAGCTGCCTAGGACAGGCAGAAAAGTTATGCTGATAAGAACAGAACCCACAGAGAATTCAAAGTGGGTGATCATGTTTTCCTGAAAGTGAAAACTAACAGGAGTTCCCTAAAGCTGGGAAGTTACGCCAAGTTGGCAGCCATATTTTTTGGGCCAATTGAGATCCTCGAAAGGATTGGGCCAGTTGCATACATGCTTGCATTACTTGCATCTATGACGGTACATAATGTGTTTCATGTTTCATTGCTTAAGAAATATATACCTGATGCTAATCATGTTATCGATTGGAATGTGATTCAGGTGGAACCAGAAGGTGTCCTACAAGTGCATCATGTGCGCATATTGGACAGGAAAAACAAATAGCTCCGAAATCGAGCTATAGGGATTGTAAAGGTCCAGTGGACCTGGTACGATCCTGAGGATGCGACATGGGAGCATGAATATGTTATGTGGGCAGAGTACCCACATCTTTTTGAAAATTTTGAAAATCTTGTGGATGCAGTGTAAAGTTGCACTAAGGACAATGCAGAAATAAGGGGAGGGGGATTGTAATGTCCCCAAGGCCGAGCCATGTTGTAAATCATGTTTATGAAATGAATTTTAATTATGTTTTATAGGCTAGTGAGCCAAGTTTATATAAGCTGGTGGGATTATGTGATTATTAGGCCAGAGAGCCTAAGTGTTGAAGGCCAAGAGCTTGATTTTGTACATGTATCTATGCACATTATTAATAAAAAACATAAACATTGTTGCATGAAAACCGACCAAAATGAATCAGTAATGGGGGACTAAGCTTCCACAAAGTGGGTAAGGGATTAGGGGCTGGAAGGTGGGAAGAGGGGCTAAGTGTTGAGCCTAGGGGCTTAGGTCCTCGAGAATAATATTTTAATATTATTCCAAAAAGACCATGTGAAATATATGTTTTATCCTAAGTTCTTTTGGAATGGAAAGTGACTTCCAAGTGGGGAGGAACGCATGCTGATGGAATGCATGCAGTTTCATGGGTGACAAGTGTCAACCCAAGTGCATGTAGTTAAAACTGCTGAATTGAGCGATGATGGGGGTTCCTCTTCCAGGAGACCATCGATCATCTAAACGTGAGTTCGGTCTGACCTCTACTAAAGTACCCTCATGCAATTCTGAAATCAGAGGAGGCATGTGTCTGTGTTTGTT
>ML778406.1:715344-759598 GCA_009831015.1 Picea engelmannii
TGTTTGTCATGCATCCCTGAGAAACCATAACCGTGAGTCTATCCCAAGTTGTTGGATTGAGAAAACCGAAGTGTCCCATTCTTGATGAGCCTGGTTATACTGTTGCGCCTGTCTGTTGCTACCCTGGGGTGTTCGAGTTTGGGTTCCAGTGGCTTATGATGTCCGAGTAGTGCTTGACCGCATGTGGCTTGTTGGCCAGTATATACAACACTCTCTCTAGGGGAGAGAGGTCGTTGAGGTTGAAAGGATAGGTTGCTTGGCCTGTGAGCAACTCTCTCCTAGTGAGAGAGTGTGTGGAGGAAGGAGAGATCTCCTGGAAGGAACCCTTTTGCTACCACAGAGCTCGGAGATTTCTAGTCTATTCTGTTGTTGAAGCCTAAAGAAAGGGAGGCTAGCAGCCGAAGGACTATCTAGGTGACAGAGAAGGTGTATACTCCTAGGGTGGAACAGGCATGTGGGGAAAGAGAGTCTGTGGGCAGTGGGAATAAGTGGTTTTTGGGAGAGAATCCTTCCTTGTGACTGTGTGTTTTCCATGTAACCTCATCCTAGCCTAGGATTCCTTACCTGGGGTGGAGCTTAGTCCCAACTCAGGGGTGACCCACTGCTGAGCTTGATGAGTAGCATGGTCTAAGGCTGGGAGGTTCATGGAAGGCCTACACGGGATTGGTGGAATTACCACAGTTTCAAAGATAAGTATCAACTTATGCTTTAATTATGTTTTGCATACCTGTGTCACCTATATTTATCATGTATTCCACTGTAATCATGAATTACTATTAATTCCATTAAATTTGCATGTTAGCAATAATCTAGTGCTTACTTTGAGTTAAATGTGTTTCATTTGTTTAAAATTCATGTTATATATAAATAAGTATGAGATTGTTGTTCTTCACAGTAGCGTTAGCCCGACCCTGGGGATGACGGCCGGGGGAGTGTTACATTAAACATATCACTTACAACTTACATTGGTTCCATATCAATTATATATGACATGCTTATTTACATAATCTATGCCCTTTATATATACATTTAATGATCTATCCCTATTCAAGAATATGGAACTCATACTGTTGTGATCATACAATATTCATACCTATTAAATTATGGTAATAGAAGTGATTCATGGGATTTACTTTTGTTTCTACATATGAGATATAAGGAGCTTTGTACACATATGATGTAAGCTTATTTCCATTCACCTATATGTGGTAATTTTAATGGCCCTTTATTCCATATTCATTGCACTCATCAAGTACATACATCACACCATATGAGTAAATAAGGATATACAGGTATTACTAGTCCATTCTATTGGTTCAGATGAGTATCAATTAAATGGAAATCATTCATGAAATGGTGGTATAACCTCTACTTCCAAATTAGAATGGTTCTAGTAGTATTTTTACCGTTGAATAGGAATGAATAAGGGAAAGCAATACGACTAGTAACTTGTAATGGTAGCTTATTAGAGAAACAAGACAATAACCTTTCCATATAGATCATACTAGTAACATGGTATCATTACTTATGAAGAGCTTACTTAACCTTACTAGATATAGTGCACCTAGTAATCCTTACATATATGGGAAGAGTACTACTACCATATCTTATGAATCACACTACTTACTCGTCATAATGGTATTGAAACAGGTTCATCACGTATCCAGACCATAGGAATACAATGAATGGTAATCATTGAATATGATAGAATGATTGCAATAAGTATATCAACATCATGGACATTACAGTGATTACTGAGAAGCTGTGTGTAAATACAGGGAATATAATACCAGTAATATAAGGGATATAGTAATAACTGCAACATGTGGTAATCATAGCTATCATGAATACAAGCTTACTAGTCTAATCGAGCTTACATTCTATTTTCATATTACAGAGCTTAAACATGTGATACAAGAACAACCATGATGATTGGTTATAGCCGGTCCATTATGGATATAAGCAGCTTGTAAAAACTACATAATGGTTCATAAATAAGAGAGAATAGCTTGAATATTATGAATATAATGGAGATAGTACTATGTTCACCTATAAGCAGAAAGGTCTCTTTTTTTTATGGGAATACTACACTATATATTATGGATAAATAGTATAGATTTACTAAGCTAAGTAATTAGGAATATATAGTATCTATACCAATATAATATCTTGGTATTGCTTTACCCCTTATATACCTTTTCTATGATAATTTGATGACTGGAATCATGGGTTATATCATAAGATGGTATGACTACCATTGATCCTTGGTTAGAGTTCTAGTATTAAAAACCTTGTAACCATTTGATCTATGTAATGATTATACCAGTATCTAAGCTTTCAACATATATGGAACCATAAGTAGCTAGTATCACAATCATGTATTACCTGTATAAAAGAATAGGTGTTTCAAGCCCATTACTCTACTTATATTAGTAAAGCTAGAATCACTTGTCACCATTGCACGTATTGGTTAGTTACGCACATTAATCTCATTGGAATAACACTTATTAGTATACATATTAATCATAATCAATACTGTATATGTATGAGTACAAGAAGGAATACTTTCAATAAGCAATGGGAAATGAAGCATGAATCATCATATCACTTCTACTACAAACAACTCTTAACTACATAGTATGGCTTATAACACATCTTCATTATGTAATCACATATGTAGAATAAAACACCTTATGAACATATACAAGATGGTACAGCTTAGTACCAGTGCAATATGGATAAGTAACCTTTGTTTATTATGAATATCTATGGGGTTGATACACCTTATCACTTATCATGAGTATAAAACTCATTATTACTCATATTAAGACTCTATTAGAGATGGAATATGCCTAATAAGTATCCCTTATTGTTCACAGGGTAGCATAACATAAGCTTATCTATGTAACACCATTGTTATGGAACAAATTATATTTGTAATTTCTTACAACTTTAAGCTTGATAACACATACAATAGTAGAAGCAACTCTATTAAACAAGGTTATGGGTATCCTATAGTGTTATATATGTAAGGGTTCCAGTGCAATACTAGTAATAAACCTCATTTTTACACAATTATACGCAGTAACATAGTCTCACCGTATGAAATGAATGGTTAAGGACATATAACTTACCTTTTTTCCATAATATTGAATGTTAGTGTATCACCTGTAGTTAAGCTTGTAGTTACACTACTAGTATAAGCTCATATTACTCATAGGACTATGTATCGCATTGATATAAGTATAATGGTATTGGAACTATCATTACCTATTGCCTCTTTTGACCTTATTGAGTGACCATATCAGTCGTATGAGCCTGTGAATGCAAGGATTAATGGGTTCACATATAAGCAATGGAAATACTAATACAACACAATACACATGTTAATTTTTATTCTTTGTGAATATGTCATTACTTATAGCTAACATATACGTAGACAAAGAAATGGAATTAGTAGCATAATATAGGTGATAGTACTAATGATTAAAATACACTTGAATACTATGAGCCCTTGATTGTTATGGTAACTATGTAGTGAATTGTTGCTAGTATTGATTATTGCTCTACTTGGATACTAAGTTTTTGTATATTATGGATAGTATGTAGTGAATACTTTCCTATTGATAACACATATTGTTGTTCTTGGATAGTAAGTTTCTCGATATTACTTATGGAAACAACTTGAATCCGTGTAATGTTAGTATTGAACCTGCCTGAGATAGTGATAAAAAAGTACCCTGTATTAGATGTGTATAAATATGTAACCAATGTGTATGAGCTATTACCATTGATGATCTATGCTTAACAAGCTATGATTGCTCTGTGTTGCCTGTTTTAGCTACTAGTTTTACACAAGCCTTATTATATCCATATTAAGTAGGATCGAACCAACTCTACTCACTCTATAGGTTATTCCCTATCTATTCCATATTTGTATTTGTATTACTCTATTACTGGTTGAATTAGAGTCATATCACTAGTTAGGAGAATACATGGAGTTATCAGATATGTTCTTCTTATTCATACTAGTTTAAGTTATCTCTATAAGCCAAGCCATATCACTCTATTCATATATGCTATCCCATTTATTATTGATGAATCATGATCTTTACCTAACCTAATTATAACTCAATAAAGTTCATGTTCTGAGTGTGTATACATATTTACCATATTCATTACTAGTGTTATATGATAGTGACAAAGATTTGAAACTGGATAATACTCTTAGCTTAGTTAAGCTAATGAAGTTCAGACATTGGAACCTATGTTATTAGATTTGTATGTTTATTATAGGAATCCAACCTATTTGAGTCAATACTAGTAAATAGCTCGGCATAAGCATAATGTACGTTATTTCCATAATCTATACTTTACTTAGGATATTAGTAATAAGGAGCCTTGATATGCCTCTTTCTATATATCCAACACTATGTTCATCCTTTACTCACCTGTATCCATGCTCTTCAGTATGATACACATCCTAATATAGAAATCATTGGCATATAGGGTAGTCATATTACCTTATATACGTAATTAACCTATACTATTCACTATTCATAGATTAGATTACCTTTATTCCATAATGATATTTGATTTCTAGTATTATAGGTTTGAATCCATTGACTATAACAATGAGCATACTTACTCCAATATGTTATGGTAATTGATTACGTCTAATATGTAAGCTCAGTTTCATTTGTACTACTAATATCGGTGCTCATATGTCACACAGTCGTTATAACTCTATCAATATTCTATCTTATCGTTGAAAGTTGTGATCACCTCATTATCCAGTTCCATGAGTGTTACTGTTAAAGCTGACAAAGGTCATCAGATATAGCTCATTTCCATGAGTGATACACTAGTAAAGTATATGGTTACATCAAGGGTTGATACATGCTTACATTGACTGAAATAAAAGAACCAGAGTTATAACTCATATGGAATGAAAAGAGAATATGGGTTAAGTGTATCCATAATGTTACATATATTGTTACGACTATTAAGCATGATTACTCTATTACAACTCATAAGGATATGGAATACTGGTAATTAGATATCAATCATAAGTAATGGTTACCTTATTATTGTAATCTCTTACATGTTGTAGTTATAAGGTTAATGATACTATCATAGATAAAGAATGGACTTGTATTACTCACCATATAAACAGGTTCATCATAAGCAATGGAAATCATAGATATAAGTATGTAATCATACCAGTAGAAGCATAGTTAAACAAAGAAGATCAATACTTATTAGTCATATTAAATATTTATTCGAATCACAATACTTGTTTGAATTAGACACATCATGTTAGTCTTAATTGAACACACAATATCCATAATCAATGTGATTACATTCAATATGGATTAGCTTATAGTTAATAGTTGATGTCATTGCCTCAATAAGATTGGTATAATGTAAGTAATAATACAGTTAGTCTTAATATTCATATTGTATCTTCCTAATAATGATACCACTATAATCATACAGAAGCTTCATAGTGAGTTTAATAAGTTGTAGATACGAGTTATGATTTGAGTGTCATATCATGTAGTTTCCATAACAACAACTTAGTAATAGAGATCTTAGTATGATTCCAGGCATTGTATTTTTTAGTGATGTTTGGTATAGGATAATAATAGAAACAGGAATGGTCACAAGAAGGTGTGAGGAGGCTTCCTACAGTAGTGTTCCCCTGGTCAAATTCATAGGAAAATTGTTATAGTTAGGGAAAAATAGAAACAAATAATTCCTTTTTATTTTTCTGTTCACAAGATCAACATATATGAGAAAATAAATAAACAAATCTAAATTAAATTGTGAGTATAAAAAAAAAATTTCAGTGAAAAGACAAACCTCAAGCTTACCTCCTGATCTAAGAAAGATGTACTTGTCACATGTGTGTATGAAAACCTTTATAATATGCTCAGGAATAGTTTTAGGTTCATGGATCAAACCTCTAGGGTTTGATCTTTGTCATAAGGACTTACGAATAGTTTTTACAAGGTATAGACCATCACAATAGAACTATATCAAGTACTCCACAAGAAGGGACAACAAGGTATTTACCATAGATGATAAAACAAAACCAGGTACCCCACAAGAAGGGACAACATGAACTCCAAAAAATGAGACAAAAAAAATCTCCATATCAAAAAAGCAAACCCTCCATAAAAAACAGTTCATATCAAACCCTCAATAACTAAAAAGAAGGCAACATTAGATAAACACTCCAACACAGGGGACAACAATATTGGAAACCTCACAAGGACCTCAACTCTACACGTGGCAACTAGAAGAAGAGGCCACAACCTTCATATATCAAAGAGACAACCCACAAAGGAGGCCACGACACCTATACTCATGTCTGTGGACCTAAAAGGGAGACCCGACACCCATGAGGAGGCTCCTCAATCACTTTAATAGGTTTGGAATCTAATGAAGACACCTATGCACAAAAAGGACAGGTCTAGAAGCTCTTGGGAGGCACCTCATCATCTCTTGCAACAACAAAAAATCAAGGAGTAGTACCCAACCAATACCAAGATCATACAAAATTGAGATCTAAAATTGTTACACCAAATGGAGAGGTTGCACCAACAAACTCAGATCTAAAACTATTACATCAAATGGAGAGGTTGTACCAACAAAAATGAGATCCAAAATTGTTACTTCAAATATAGAGGCCACACCAAAACACAAAACTCAAGTCTAAAACAGTTACATCAAATGGAGAGGCCGCACCAACAAAACAAAATTAGATCTAAAACGATAGTCCAAAAAGGAGGCCGCACCATCATCATGAGAGAACAATTGAGGTAGGCGCAACAAATAGGAGAGTGAGAAGTGAGTGAGTGTGACTCTAATACAATGCTAGAGGGTAGGTTCTTATTTATAGTTAGGGAGAGTGGTTAGGGAAATTTAAAATTATAATTAAATATTGACATTTAATTAATATAATATTAATTAAAATGTCAATTAATATTAATATTAATTACAAAAATCATAAACACATATAAAACCTCAATCACATAAAACAACAAGGGGGTACCAATTAAGATAAAGTCAAGGGGGGGTCCATAATGGAAAAACATGTCCACATGAGTTACATAATGACCTATAAACTTTATCATCACTGCATAAGGGGGTCCATCAACAATGTGTTCATGCCCATATTCATAGGCACTCCTAGGTCTCAGGGACAATCCTGTGAGAGAGGAAGAGGATCACACATCAACACATCTTGGTATTACACCAATATCTACCTTGTCAAAGACCAGGTTTCCACAGAACAAATATGGGGGCATTAGAAAATATATAGGGTCTTATACACCAAGGTACAATACCAAGGATCAACCCATGCATTAGGTAAGGGTTCCATGGAACACATCCAAGGTCCCTAGAACACATCTAGGGACTTATATCAACCACCAAGGAACACATCCAAAAATCAATCCAATCACTAAGCAAGGATTCCCTGGAACACATCCAAGGGCCCTAGACACATCTAGGGACTTATATAAACCACCAAAGAACATATCCAAGGGTAAATCCAAGTACTAATAAAGGATGATCCCTTAGGAACCTACCATTTGGATGAAATTTTCTTCCCAGAAGGAAGTGATAAGATGCCTAAAGTTCCCAATGATGTATCTAATCAACTTTGGGTTTCCCCCAAATATGATTTGATAAATAATGGTTCACACTTCTCATTAGCTAATTCAATACATCTTGATACCTTTTTATACAAGAAGGATGTTAAGGAAAGTTTTTTTTATCTTAATATTGTTTTGGTGGAAGCTCTAATTTTTTCAACCCCATCATAACCCCAAAAATCACTCCCTTTGACCTAAGTTGTCCTCTAGTTTATGATGGTTATATTGAGTCTTACACTAAGCAGAGGAGTTGGTATAACCATGTTATTCTACTTGAGATAGATAGCCATACTACTTAGCTTCCATCTTGTACCAAAGGAGAAAAATGGTATCGTTGCATAAAGGAGGACCATTTGGAGGTGGAGAGATAGTGAGATTGCAATGAACCATTTGGAGGACTAGACATCATGAGATTGCAGTACACCTGAGTTGAAATGACCATTTCAGATGGAAAGTTGTGAGATTGTAGTGCACCCTTTGGAGTGTCATATCAGATTAGATTATGATTAGGGTTATATTCTATATTTTTTGGGAAGGGATGGAGATTAGAAAATATGTTGCAAAGAGAACATCATTTGCATTCATTTTTCCTTTGACTGAATTGTTCAGGTATAAACTCAAAGATAAATAGTTTTAATCAATTTTGGAGAGCTTGGGATTATGATGTCCAAAATGAACAAAAGTGATCTTTACCAGGTGGCATGTATCATGTTCAAGTACATCTAAAATTCATCTATTCTAATGCGGCTTCCCACACATGGTAATTTGGAGATATTTCAAAGTTTCTTGATAATGTAGTAGAAGATTTTCAAAATGGTGCAACTTTTTTCATTATGTAAAAAATTCAAAACCCCAGGGACAATAGTCCAACTCTTCTTTTCCAAGATAATGGAGGTTGAATGGATCTTTATTTCATGCAGAAATGTATGAGCTTGGGTTACTATGTGAAAAATAATAGCACAACTATAGCATGATATGGAAGTGGATTCAATACAAGTACGATGAGATTAGGTGCAAATGTAGTTTTTTTTTCAATCACTTTCCTCATGGAATCCCTACTACACAAAGTATTCAGATCCTTTATTACACATTTTTAGGACAAATATTCACAGTTGTTAAGGAATTCAGTTCTTTATGAGCATTATATTGTATATTCACATCAATAGAGTCCAAAAGAACTCTAGAAAAGAATTAGAAGCAAAAAATACATGAAGAGAGGATAGGATGTCCTCAAATTGAGATCTCTCTCCTTCATTGTGGCCTCTATGGTGTTGAAAAAACATTTCCATTAAGACAAAGGTGTAATTTTTAAAGTTGTGAAGTAAAAAAATGCATATAGATTCTTAAGAAAAACAAAATTTAATCAATGTCTCATACACAATGTACACAGAGATTTTATACCAGAAACCCTCAACCGGGAAAACCTTTCTTATATTCATTATCTCGAATTTCACCATTCACCATACAATATATACAATGTTTTTAGGTATTCCGTAGATACCAAAACCCTAATCCCTTAATCTGGGATTAATTTAGTAAATCGCTAAAAATAGCAAAAACCGCCCAAAAACAAATTTAGGGGTGTTGCCACGAACGTTGCACGTAACTAGGGGGGCATACATGCCACCCCTTGCGACCCCCGTAGGAAATCACCCAATGCACATGACACAAATAGAACTACTAGAGGGATCATCAGACATCGTTGTCGAATCTGACGTGCCCACACACACACATGCAAAGAATATAACACATACCCAACAAAAAGTGAGGAAAATTTTAAGTACCCCACAATCCCAACAATGTACATGGGTGGTTGGGTATGTCACAATTGGTATCAGAGCCAAGATTACAACACTAGAAGTTGTATGGGATCAAGGGAAATGAATGAAAATGATTTTTCCATTTAGAATTTGAAAAATAATAAGAAAAAAACATGCTCAAATCCATTCCGCCTCAAACGGTCATTTCAAATAGGGTGTACTACAATATCATGATGCCTGGGCCTCCAAACAGTTCATTACAATCTCACTATCTCTCCGCCTCCAAATGATCCTTTCAATTTGGGTGCACTGCAATATCATAATCTCTAAGCCTTCAAATGGTCATAATGTTCATTTCAATAGGTTCCAATCCTCCAAATATCTTATCACCAGATCCATTTCTTGACATAAACCATGACCTAGACTACCACATAGAGATAGATATAGATTTAGAAGTTGAAGTAGAGCTTGATGTAGACCATGACATAGACCCCCCTAGCTCTATATAAGCGTAGGAATAACTTATACTCAATCCTTAACCCTATATTAACTCGAGCCATGAGGACGATGGAGTATATTAATTTTTCTTTCTATGGAAAGATAATAGAGGAAGAATTGATCCAAAGTGTTTCTCTCAAACAAAGATACTTCATGTTGAAAAATGACTAGCAAATTATAATTAAATTTAAAAATTGGTACCTCTTCAAAATATGTGATTTGGAGTTGGATCCAGAACTTTGTACCATGTTTTCACCAACATTTGTACCATGATTTCACTACATCCACACCTCCAAATGATCATATGTCCATTTCATTGAATCCATCATTGTCTTGTGACTATTTCTTTGTCTCCCATTCACTCTCTCCATCATTGAGAGTGAATGGGTGACAAATAAATAGTGATTATACAATGATGGGTTGAATGAAAGTGACATATGACCTTTTGGTTGTGTGGATGTAGTAAAATTATGGTAAAACATTTGGGAGGGTAGGAATTAGTTATGATTATTATGATATTTTATTTTGATGAGGTGACCTAGATGTGTAATAAGGGGAGAGGGAGGGGAGGGGAGGGAGGGAGGGAGGGATCCAACAAGGGCGGGGAGTGAGACAGAAAGAGGGAGAGAGTGTAAAAGGGGGAGAGAGAGAAGGATTGGGACGGAAGGGGGGAGAGAAAAAAAGAGTGAGATAATGGGGGAGAGATAGAAAGGGAGATAAGGGTAGAATGGGAGAGAGGCTAGAATGTATGAGAGTGTGAGAGGGATAGAGATGAAGACAAAGAGATGGGATAGAGAGAGATAGTGTCAAAGTGTGACAAGGAGATATAGTGGGGGGTAAACAGAAAGAGAGAGTGAAGAAGTGGGGAGAGAGAAGAAAGTATGAGTGAAGAGCATAATATGTCCATGCCTACATGCCTCAATGTTATCCCATGTAACCTATAAATTGAGCATGAGAGGATGTGTAATTAGGAAAAAATTTGGATGGAAATACATCTAATTTGATGGAAATGGATGATGAAAAATATCTATTGGGGATTGATAACATTCTATGTGAATTCTATAAGAATGTGTTTACCTAATAAGCATTAAGTTAAATTTTATCCATGACTTTTGCTAATTCAAAATCAAAATAAAGGTGATTTAGGACACATGTAAGGACCTTTGTGACCTTGGAATAGGAGGAAAATGAATTCAAAAATGATTTAATTAGTAAATTATCAATTCATTAACATGCCCAATGTCTTGACAAAAAACAAACTCTAAGATTTTTTTAATAACGAATGCATCGCATCCTAAGGAGTCATAGATTTTTCAAATAGTACCCTATCTCATGTAAATACGTTATTGAGAAATGTATAGCTAATAATTTAAATTGTATCAAATATGGAAACCTTCCCCATCTATAAATAATGGTGGAACTGCTCAAACTCAACATTGAATTAATGACATGTTCTTGGTTTGTTTGTTTGCTTATGATTCGTTCTTGGCTTGTTTTATGGTTGAAGTGTAAGTTTGAGGAAATTTTTAGGGAATAATTTCAATAGTTCTAAGATCCAAGGAACTAAATGATTGAGATAGAGGGATGGTCAAGTGATCAAACCAAGATTTAGTTCAGTCATGGATTGTAGAAAAAAATTGAGGAATCCCATAAATCAGTAAGGGGAGTCATGTTAGGGTAACAATAAGTCAATATCTAATTTTCATTGTGAAATTACATATGAAAAATGCAAGGTAAAACTCAAGTAGGAGACATAAAGGAAGGGAAATTCGTAGAGGAATATTCTAAAAACACTTCTAAGAGGATAAAAATCCTTATAAAAACCCTTCTAAGAGGATAAAAATCCTTATAAAAACCCTTCTAAGAGGCTAAAAAGGCGTGAAAATGATAGAAAGAAACTACCATTTTTGGCGGCATGTTCAGAGCTAAAATGTCTCCACTCCATGACTCATTCATTGTTGGATAGTGGATAAGTCCTCCTCTGTCATTGTGGAGAGTTGCCATGTCTTCTTTGTCTCTGGACATTGTTGTCGTGGGGTTTTCCCTATCTCTCAGCCTCCTCTATCAAATGACGTTGTTGT
This sequence comes from Picea engelmannii, assembly GCA_009831015.1. Taxonomy (NCBI): domain Eukaryota; kingdom Viridiplantae; phylum Streptophyta; class Pinopsida; order Pinales; family Pinaceae; genus Picea; species Picea engelmannii. Next base: position 727,348 of record ML778406.1, read on the forward strand.
AATACCTTTCCTCTATGGATTGAGTATGTTTGGGGTTCGTTGTCATGGGATTTTGACACTCAAATCTGAGATGACAAATTAGTTTATGGGGTTTGGACAATCAAATATGAGTTGACATGTGTTCGTCTGAAAAGTTGCAATAGAGACAATATCTATGGAGTCAGAAAAGCGACGTCATGTGAAATGATGTTTGAGGGGGTCTGTTGTTTGTCATTCTCTCCACAATATAAATTGGCAATCTTATCAAATGCATCATCATAATTTGACCCAAATGTACTAGTGTTAGCATGGGGATGGAAAAGGAACCATAATTTTATTATGGATATGGTGAACCATACATTCATGTTCGAATTTATCCATTCGTTAACCATAAACCTACACTGACAGATCCATAATATATAGAGGACATAATCAAAATATTATGCATACCTAAATGATGATTTTTAAATTTAGCAATCGAACATGACAATTCATAAAAAATTAAATATAACTAGAATTGATGGCTATATAAACTATGTTGAAAGGAGAAATCGCACCTAATCTGATGAACTGGTTGACAATACAATTGGATATTTGAACCTATGTGTTTCTCTTCAGTTGTATGAACCTATGTTATTCTTGAGCTTCCCTCCATCGACGAAGAAAGATCTTAAAGTATCTGCCAAAATCATTCAACCTCGATAAATATCTAAAAAATCAATACAAGTCATATTTGTAGCACATTATTTACTCCAAGATGCATTTTTACGAGAGTGCCAGAACATGCCTGAATGATCTTCTCTTGGTTTTGAGAATAATTTATTGGAGCCACGCGTCTAATATTTGATCAAACTGTCTCCCTTGATTTGAAGTAGTAGCAATGAAGTCAACATTGACTTTGTTCTTGCTCCGTTAGATCGATGGAGGCTTGCTCCAATATTAAATGGTTCCAATAAATTATTCTCTACTGAATAGGGCCAACCATGTAAAGGTGGAAGATCTTATGGCTCCTCCCCCTCCCCCCCTCACATCACTCTCAATTCCCGAATACCCAACATATAAATCTATTCAAATATTTATAGCAAAAACAAACATATATACATAGAATTATTCAAAACTGTTTACAATGAAATAAAATGTTTCCTTGATCCATTTGGAGTGAGTGGAATATGGTGAAAATAGATTTTATATTAAATATTTATTAAAATATTCATGTACATAATAATTTAGTACTTTTAGTCGGGCTCTTCTTCTTATCTCTATAGTTCTTAATCACTTCATCAATATCTATGTCTTCGTTCTCTGGGTGCTCTTCAAAATATGATTGTGATTGCATCCTCTCACGCAGAGCATGCCTAGTAATGGAGGACATTGTGATGAGGCATCACATACAAAACAAAAAAATACAAAATGTAAATGGCCAGCTTTTAAATATCATTGAACTAGTTTAGTAATATTAAAAAAAACACCTACAATGTCATTATTTAGCTAGTGCACTAGTCGGCATTGTTGGAATGGTTTCCCTTGCATGCTCCTCTTCAATTGTATGAGCCTTAAGTACAACATTCTCTTCCATTAATACCACAAACTTTATAAGGACAATCATAAATGTATAAGTAAAAAAAATAGAAGTACAAAATGTATAACTACAAAATTATTAAGTATATGATCAAAATACAGCCATATTACCGTCATGTGCCAGCTCGATCGTAGCACCATTGTGGGGCTTCACCCTAGTGGAAAACTAGAACTGCACAGGAGAACCATATTCTGGTTGCAAATTTCTATCAACGTAATGCTCTCCAATACTAGTGCATTCATTGATAGTGTTTCTCCCCTAATCAAAACAAAGCTGTAAATATTAATAATATCCAACATGACTGTATTATATTAATAATAAAGGTTAATGTGGATTAAATTTTATTTACCTTGTCCTGCAAAGTGGTTCTTGGTATCTTCCCCAATATTTTTCAATGTTCAACTACAACTTTATAGTCATACTTGTAACCAAGATGGAGGTCTTCCTCCATGGTTTCAGTACCAATCTCATCACTCTGCATTGCATACGAGTATGTATTTTTAATGTTATTCGTTGCAAATACCTAAAAGTTGTAAGGTGATACAAATAACATATTTAGGTACTTACAATTCATGACTTCAACTTCAAGTAGTCGCCCTGGCCTAGCCTGTGCTGGACACATTTCGAAATACTTTCTTTTGTTTCCTTTGATGTGTCATTCAACCTATCATCAAAATTTTAAAGTATGTTAATATATACCACAATTTTATTTACATCTAAAAGAAATTGAAGGTATTGAATTGAAATTGTAATTTACCTTTTGGGACTAGAGGGTGTTTTTCCTTCATCTGTCAATTTATTCTCTTTTGCGTCTTTGATGCAGGAGCATCCACTCTCCATCAAGCGAGCCAGCGCGTGGAGTAGAGAACTTACAGCTGGACAGCGCCAACACCTACATTTTTTAATTAACATTGAAACGACTGTTGCGCTGCCATTTGAATGCTTTCATTCATAAGAGCGCACTTGAAATGTAATATAGATAAGAAGGCATTTAATGGTTTTAAATGTTGGTAGATAGGGTTAACTGTAGATTAGACAGTTTTAGCTTTCGAGAGGGAAAACAGAATATAGGCACCCTCCTTTGTGTTATTGTATTCATTCTGGGATTATTCACATTTTAGATTATTGAGCATTAGCATTGAGAGCAAGAAGAAGAGTAGAGCAGAGAGTTGTGAAGAACTCCATGTACAGACATTGAATAAATAGGAAAGCTTCTATTCAATTCCATGGATGTGTTTGATACTTTTGTGTTGTTAATGTTATGCTTTTGCTTGCTTGCTTCCTTTTATGCTTATCTTCTATATGCTACATATGTGATTGCGTATCAGATTCGTAACCTGAGAGAATGAGTTAAAATTGTTCTCTGCCTAGGCCAGGAGATTCTTGCATCGAGTGCAGTTGAATACCTCCGCATAGAGTGCGTTGACGAGGCTAAGCAGTTGAACTTTCGTTCTCTTTTGCCCAGAGTTGTTTTGTGTTATTCGAGCCGTGCAGGTGAGTGCAGGTCGGATTGGAGTCTCAGTAGCAAGTCTGGGAACAGAGAGGTCGGAGTGGCTGTGACGGTGAAAGCGCAGAGTCCGAGAAGACTTCAACACTTTGGAAGTTGTTGAAGGTGAAGCACAGGTATCGTGCTCACAGTCTCTGAAGGAGTTGGAAGGATCTCAGCTCAAGAGGGACAACACCTTTGTTTTCAGTTGCACAGTACAAAGGTGGTAGAGTGGAGAACTCTTCAAGAGGAAGAGAATCAACAACTTGAAGTTGTTGAGAAAGATTCCCGAAAGAACCGCAGACCATCGATACATGGAGGAGCTGTGAGGGAGTTAACTCACAGGCGCACGAAGGAAGTCAACTGCCGTCGAGATATCGGGATATCAGGGTTGGCGAGTGCAAGGGTTATGTGCACATTGAATTCGCGAGTTGCGAATCCCCGATTTGTTCGGAACCGTCGATTGTCGGAGGGACAGGTGGCACGAGATCCCGAGGAATCGGGACTCGGTACTTTGGAAGTTTCGAAGTCAAAGGAAGCCTGGAGAAATAGCGAAGTCCCGAGTTGCGAGGGGTACCATGGAGGCAGAGTGAAGGACAACACGTGGCATCGCGCATCGGTGTTCGGAGTTGTGAAAGGTGAGAGCCTCACGGCCTTTCATCTGCTGATTTCCTGATAGGGAAATCCCCGATACACGGAGGTTTGACTGTTGACATTGGGGATCGGGATTCGGAGGTTCATATAGCACGGAAGGTGTGCACAAGGCTCGCGAGACCATGAAGCCCGATTTCCCGAGTTCCGAAGGGGAGATCGCCGAGAAGAGCACTGTGGGTAGTGGACTCCGAAGTGGAGTGGAAGAGTACATTGAAACTCTTCAGTCCCGTGTGTATTAAGGAGGTCCTGGTAGAGAGAACGTGCCATCGAGGGCACCTAGCTACCAAGTGGTATCAGAGCACGGAAAGGGAAGTTCTCTTTGGTAAGGTAGCAGAGAGAAGCAGATTTCATCATGCCGCCCAGGAGAGAGAGGCAGTCACCTGATCGTGAGGACAGGGATGCTCGAAGGAGGGGTAGGCCAGCAGGCAACCCAGAAATGGAACGTCAAATAGGAGATCTCAGGGCGAGACTCGAAGATATGGAGACCACCCAGAGGCGTGGAGCTGGTACAGCAGAGTTCAGCGATTCCGAAGTAGAGGAGGAAGCTGGACATGACCAAGGAGAGGTCACAGCGGAAGATGCCTCGACAGAGAGGTTGATCATGGCTATTTCGAGGATGAGCTCGAAGACCAAGATGGACATTCCCATCTATGAGGGAAGTCTAAATGCTAAGGAGTTGCTGGATTGGATCCGGGCACTCGACACCTACTTCGATTATGAAGATATCGAAGAGGATAAGAAGGTGAGGCATGCAGTCACGAAGTTGAAGGGACATGCAGCCTTATGGTTGGATGAGCTGCAGGTGGACATGCATTCCAAAGGCAAACAGAAGATCAAAAGCTGGGATCGGATGATCGCCAAGTTGAAGGCGAAATTCATTCCGAGGGATTACCAGATCACTCTGTTCAGGCACATGAAGAACCTGAGGCAGAAGTTGATGACGGTGAAAGAATACACCGAAGAATTCTATAGGCTCAACAGTCGAGCTGGTCATCGGGAAAGTGATGACGATAAGGTGGAAAGATACCTGAATGGTCTTAGGTATGACATTCAGGATGAATTGAGCATGGTTACCATCCGAACAGTTGAGGATTCATACCATATGGCTCTGAAAGCAGAAGAAAAGCTCAGTAGCAAGCAGGGACAGAGAGGGCGAGGCAGAAGCCATCCCAGAGGCAAAGAAGTTGCCCAAGAAAGAACTCAGAAACCCAAGCAGGATTGGAAGAGACCTCAGGGAAGAGATGAAAGAGGTGGAACCTCACAGCAGAGGCAGCAAATTTCTAAGCCGAGGAGGCAGCAAGATGATCAGCAAGGCGGATATGCTAACGTCAATACATTTCCTCGTACCCGAGGTAGAGGAAGAGGCCGAGGAGGAGTCATCACATGTTTCACGTGCGGAAAAGATGGTCATAAAGTCGTGGACTGTCCAGAGAGGAAGATGGACGGAGGAAACACTCACATCACTGAGGCGCAGAAACGTGATGCTTAGAGTGAAGATGCGGACAGCGGTAGATCGCTTGGGACACACAAAATTCTTTTGGCACCTGAGAAAGAGGTGGACAGCTCAGTGCAGAGGAGCAAACTGTTCAGGACGGCTTGTACAGCAAAGGACAGGAAGTGGAAAGTCATAGTTGACAGTGGGAGCACTGATAATCTCGTTTCAACCGAGATGGTGGCAAAATTGGAGCTGACGTCGACCAATCACCCGAGTCCGTATAAAGTCTCGTGGTTGCAGAAAGGACACCAGGTAAGTGTCACTAAACAATGCTTATTTAAGTTTAAAATTGGGAATTACCATGATGAGATTCTGTGTGATGTCATTCCCATGGACGTATGTCACATACTGTTGGGAAGACCATGGCAGTATGATAGAAATGTTTTTCATGATGGGAGGATGAACACATACACCTTGGAGAAGGATGGGAGACTCCATAGGTTGCTGCCGATAAAAGATAAAGAAGTGAAACCAGAAGTTAGCAGCACGATACTTCTCATGAGTGGGAAAGAGCTTCTCACAGAGTTGGAGAAGGATGAAGATCCACAGTTCTTTGTTGTCAGGAAGCCAAGAATTGTCCTGACAAGCACAAGAGTGGACGACTTGCCTGAGGAGATTCAGCAACTGCTTGGAGAGTTCGTTGACATCATCATGGACGAACTACCTCGTTCGTTGCCACCGATGCGGAGCGTGAGTCACCACATCGATCTCATACCCGGAGCAAGTCTACCAAATAAGGCAGCATACAGGTTGACACCTCAGGAGAACGAGGAAGTCAAAAGGCAGGTACAGGATCTGCAAGACAAGGGACTAGTGAGAGAAAGTCTAAGTCCATGTGTTGTTCCGACAGTACTAAGTCCGAAGAAGGATGGAGGCTGGAGGATGTGTACAGACTCTAGGGCGATAACTAAGATCACCATCAGGTACAGGTTCTCGTTTCCAAGAATGGACGACTTGATGGATTGCCTGAGTGGGGCAAATTACTTCTCCAAGATTGATCTCAAGAGTGGATACCATCAGATCCGGATGAGAGAGGGAGATGAGTGGAAGAAAACATTCAAAACAAACGAGGGTGTGTACGAATGGTTGGTCATGCCGTTTGGATTGACAAATGCGCCGAGCACATTCACGAGGCCGATGAATGAAGTCCTGCAGGAATTCATTGGCAAGTTTGTGGTTGTATACTTGGACGAAATATTGATTTTCAGCAAGACTAAAGCTGAACATTTGAGGCATTTGGCCATTGTGATGAGAAGGCTACAGCAGGAGAAGATGCTAATAAATTTGAAGAAATGCTCGTTCATGCAGATGAAACTCATTTATTTGGGTTTTGTGATTTCGGCAAATGAACTGAAGATGGATCCTGAGAAGGTGAACGTAATCAAGAATTGGCCATCGCCCAGAAATGTTTTTGAGGTAAGGAGCTTCCATGGATTGGCAAGCTTCTACAGAAAATTCATTCGAAATTTCAGCGGAATCAGCGCAGCAATGATGGACACGGTGAAAAAGCAGCATAAATCTTTCCAGTGGACAGCCGAGGCTGAGAGAGCTTCAATCTGTTGAAGCAGAAGATTATAGAGCAGCCAATTCTGGTGCTGCCAGATTTTCAGAAGACCTTCCAAGTGAAGTGTGATGCCAGTGGGTATGTTGTTGGAGGGGTTTTAAGCCAGGATGACAGACCTGTGGCATACTACAGCGAAAAGTTGGATGATGCGAAACTGAAGTACTCCACATATGATAAGGAATTCTATGCCATCATTCAGGCATTGAAAAAGTGGAGGCATTACTTGATACCCAAAGAATTTGTGTTGTACAGTGATAATCACGCATTGCAGTTTGTAAGTCAGCAAGAGAAGCTGAATCAGAAGCATGCGAAGTGGGTAGAGTACATGCAGAATTTCACATTTGTAATCAAGCACATTTCGGGGACTGCGAACAAGGTGGCTGATGCCTTGAGAAGGAAATGTTTGTTGCTGCAGGAATTCAGGGTCAAAACGCTGGGTTTTGAAAACCTGAAAGATATGTATGCAGGTGATGCTGATTTCGGGGAAGCTTATGAAGCAGCCGAGAATCCGGTGCTCAGGGATAGGAGCCCGTGGATAGATTTCTTGATACAAGATGGATTGTTGTTCAAAAGCAATCAATTGTGCATTCCAGATTGCTCCATGAGAGAGAATTTGGTACGAGAAAATCACAGCGGTGGACTAGCAGGTCATTTCGGGCATGACAAAACATTCGCCAAGCTGAGCGAATCGTATTTTTGGCTAGGTATGCGTGCAGATGTGAAGAGATTTGTTGACCGATGCAAAATTTGTCAACATGCAAAAGTCCGAAAGCAGAACACCGGGTTTTATCAGCCGTTGCCTATACCAGAGAGACCATGGGAGGCAATTAGTATGGATTTTGTTTTGGGATTACCGAGAACGCAGAGAGGCATGGATTCCATTTTTGTGGTGGTGGACCAGTTCTCGAAGATGGCACATTTTATCCCGTGTCATAAGACAAGCGATGCGACCCACATCGCCAATTTATTTTTCAAAGAAATTGTCAGATTGCATGGATTACCGAGGAGCATAGTCTCGGATCGAGACACGAAGTTCATAGGTCACTTCTGGAGGACGCTATGGAAGAAGCTGGGGACTGACTTAGCATTTAGTTCTGCTTACCATCCACAGACAGATGGGCAGACCGAAGTAGTCAACAGAAGCTTGGGGGATCTGTTGAGGAGCCTGGTGACAGAGCATCACACCAGTTGGGATCAGATCCTACCACAGGCAGAATTTGCGTACAACGATTCGGTGAATCGAAGTACAGGTAAGTGCCCATTTCAGATTTTGTATGGGACACATCCGAGAGGAGTGTCTGAGCTCAGGGAGCCCGAACAGGCCGAAACTAGCAGTGCAAGAGCTGAGGAGTTCGCTGAGGCGATGAAAGAACTTCACACGCAGGTGAAGCAGCGGTTGCAGAAGTCCAATTAGGAATACAAGCGCAGAGCCGATCAGAGAAGGAGACAGCTTCAGTTTGAAGTTGGAGACATGGTTCTGGCACACTTGAGGAAAGAAAGGTTCCCAAGGGGAACATACAACAAGCTCAAGATAAAAAAAATCGGGCCATGCAGAGTCCTGAAAAAGTTTGGTGAGAATGCATATGAGCTTGAGTTGCCAGAGGGCATCGGGATATCTCCGATTTTCAATATTTCGGATTTATACCCCTACAGGGCTGAAGAAGCAGGTACTGAAATTGAGGAACCAGTGGTTCAGTGGCATAAGTAGTTACCAGTAGAACAGAAGCCTGAGATGGAGTGCATACTAGACAAGACAGTAGGCAGAAAGACCAGGAGAAAACAATATTTTGAATACCTGGTAAAATGGAAAGATCACCCAGTGGCGGATGCCAGCTGGGAGGATGAAGCAGTGATTCTGAAGCATGGGCAGACTGTACAGGAGCTCATGGGTAGGAGCCCATGAAATATTTTTGAGCCGAGGAGTATGATGCAGGAGCATCCACTCTCCATCAAGCGAGCCAGCGCGTGGAGTAGAGAACTTACAGTTGGACAGCGCCAACACCTACATTTTTTAATTAACTTTGAAAAGACTGTTGCGCCACCATTTGAATGCTTTCATTCATAAGAGCGCACTTGAAATGTAATATAGATAAGAAGGCATTTAACGGTTTTAAATGTTGGTAGATAGGGTTAACTGTAGATTAGACAGTTTTAGCTTTCGAGAGGGAAAACAGAATATAGGCACCCTCCTTTGTGTTATTGTATTCATTATGGGATTATTCACATTTTAGATTATTGAGAATTAGCATTGAGAGCAAGAAGAAGAGCAGAGCAGAGAGTTGCGAAGAACTCCATGTACAGACATTGAATAAATAGGAAAGCTTCTATTCAATTCCATGGATGTGTTTGATACTTTTGTGTTGTTAATGTTATGCTTTTGCTTGCTTGCTTCCTTTTATGCTTATCTTCTATATGCTGCATATGTGATTGCATATCAGGTTCGTAACCTGAGAGAATGAGTTAAAATTGCTCTCTGCCTAGGCCAGGAGATTCCTGCATCGAGTGCAGTTGAATACCTCCGCATAGAGTGCATTGAGGAGGCTAAGCAGTTGAACTTTCGTTCTCTTTTGCCCAGAGTCGTTTTGTATTATTCGAGCCGTGCAGGTGAGTGCAGGTCAGACTGGAGTCTCAGTAGCAAGTCTGGGAAAAGAGAGGCCGGAGTTGCTGTGACGGTGAAAGCGCAGAGTCTGGGAAGACTTCAACACTTTGGAAGTTGTTGAAGGTGAAGCACAGGTATCGTGCTCGCAGTCTCTGAAGGAGTTGGAAGGATCTCAGCTCTGGAGGGACAACACCTTTTTTTTCAGTTGCATAGTAAAAAGGTGGTAGAGCAGAGAACTCTTCAAGAGGAAGAGAATCAACGACTTGAAGTTGTTGAGAAAGATTCCCGAAAGAACCGCAGACCGTCGATACATGGAGGAGCTGTGAGGGAGTTAACTCACAGGCGCACGAAGGAAGTCAACTACCGTCGAGATATCGGGATATCGGGGTTGGCGAGTGCAAGGGTTATGTGCACATTGAATTTGCGAGTTGCGAATCCCCGATTTGTTCGGAACCATCGATTGTCGGAGGGACAGGTGGCACGAGATCCCGAGGAATCGGGACTCAGCACTTCGGCAGTTTCAAAGTCAAAGGAAGCCTGGAGAAATAGCGAAGTCCCGAGTTGCGAGGGGTCCCACAGAGGTGGAGTGAAGGACAACACGTGGCATCGCGCATCGGCATTCGGAGTTATCAAAGGTGAGAGTCTCACGGCCTTTCATCTGCCGATTTCCCGATAGGGAAATCCCCGATACACGGAGGTTTGACTGTTGACATCAGGGATCGGGATTCGGAGGTTCATATAGCACGGAAGGTGTGCACAAGGCTCACGAGACCGCGAAGCCCGATTTCCCGAGTTTCGAAGGGGAGATCGCTGAGAAGAGCACTGTGGGTAGTGGACTCCCAAGTGGAGCGGAAGAGTACATTGAAACTCTTCGGGCCCGTGTGTATTAAGGAGGTCCTGGTAGAGCAAACATGCCATCGAGGGAACCTAGCTACCAAGTGGTATCAGAGCACGGAAAGGGAAGTTCACTTTGGTAAGGTAGCAGAGAGAAGCAGATTTCATCATGCCGCCCAGGAGAGAGAGGCAGTCACCTGATCGTGAGGACAGGGATGCTCGAAGGAGGGGTAGGCCAGCAGTCAACCCAGAAATGGAACGTCAAATACGAGATCTCAGGGCGAGACTCGAAGATATGGAGACCACCCAGAGGCGTGGAGCTGGTACAACAGAGTTCAGCGATTCCAAAGTAGAGGAGGAAGATGGACATGACCAAGGAGAGGTCACAGCGGAATATGCCTCGACAGAGAGGTTGATCAAGGCTATTTCGAGGATGAGCTCGAAGACAAAGATGGACATACCCGTCTATGAGGGAAGTCTAAATGTTGAGGAGTTGCTGGATTGGATCCAGGCACTCGACACCTACTTCGATTATGAAGATATCGAAGAGGATAAGAAGGTGAGGCATGCAGTCACGAAGCTGAAGGGACATGTAGCCTTATGGTGGGACGAGCTGCAGGCGGACAGGCGTTCCAAAGGCAAACATAATATCAAAAGCTAGGATCGGATGATCGCCAAGTTGAAGGCGAAGTTCATTCCGAGGGATTACCAGTTCACTTTGTTCAGGCGCATGTAGAACCTGAGGCAGAAGTTGATGACGGTGAAAGAATACACCGAAGAATTCTACAGGCTCAACATTTGAGCTGGTCATCGGGAAAGTGAGGACGAGAAGGTGGCAAGATACCTGAATGGTCTTAGGTATGACATTCAGGATTAATTGAGCATGGTTACCATCCGAACAGTTGAGGATGCGTACCAGATGGCTCTGAAAGCAGAAGAAAAGCTGAGCTGCAAGCAGGGACAGAGAGGGTGAGGCAGAAGCCAGCCCAGAGGCAAAGCAGTTGCCCAAGAAAGAACTCAGAAACCCAAGGAGGATTGGAAGAGACCTCAGGGAAGAGTTGAAAGAGGTGGAACCTCACAGCAGAGGCAGCAAATTTCTGAGCCGAGGAGGCAGCAAGATGATCAGCAAGGTGGATATACTGACGTCAATACATTTCCTCGTACCCGAGGTAGAGGAAGAGGCTGAGGAGGAGTCATCACATGTTTCACGTGTGGAAAAGACGGTCATAAAGCCGTGGACTGTCCAGAGAGGAATATGGGTGGAGGAAACGCTCACATCACTGAGGTGCAGAAACGTGATGCTGAGAGTGAAGATGCAGACAACGATAGATCGCTTGGCACACACAAAATTCTTTTGGCACCTGAGAAAGAGGTGGACAGCTCAGTGCAGAGGAGCAGACTGTTCAGGACAGCTTGTACAGCAAAGGACAGGAAGTGCAAAGTCATATTTGACAGTGGGAGCACTGATAATCTTGTTTCAACCAAGATGGTGGGAAAATTGGAGCTGACGACGACCAAGCACCCGAGTCCATATAAAGTCTCGTGGTTGCAAAAAGGACACCGGGTAAGTGTCACCAAACAATGCTTAGTTAAGTTTAAAATTGGGAATTACCATGATGAGATTCTGTGTGATGTCATTCCCATGGACGTATGTCACATACTGTTGGGAAGACCATGGCAGTATGATAGAAATGTTGTTCATGATGGGAGGATGAACACATACACCTTGGAGAAGGATGGGAGACTCCATAGGTTGCTGCCGATAAAAGATAAAGAAGTGAAACCAGAAGTTAGCAACACGATACTTCTCATGAGTGGGAAAGAGGTTCTCACAGAGTTGGAGAAGGATGAAGATCCATAGTTCTTTGTTGTCAGGAAGCCGAGAATTGTCCTGACAAGAACAAGAGTGGACGACTTGCCTGAGGAGATTCAGCAACTGCTTGGAGAGTTCGCTGACATCATCGTGGACGAACTACCTCGTTCGTTGCCACCGATGCGGAGCATGAGTCACCACATCGATCTCATACCCGGAGCAAGTCTACCAAATAAGGCAGCGTACAGGTTGACACCTCAGGAGAACGAGGAAGTCAAAAGGCAGGTACAAGATCTGCAAGACAAGGGACTAGTGAGAGAAAGTCTAAGTCCATGTGTTGTTCCGACAGTACTAAGTCCGAAGAAGGATGGAGGCTGGAGGATGTGTACAGACTCCAGGGCGATAAATAAGATCACCATCAGGTACAGGTTCCCGTTGCCGAGAATGGACGACTTGATGGATTGCCTGAGTGGGGTAAATTACTTCTCCAAGATTGATCTCAAGAGCGGATACCATCAGATCCAGATGAGAGAGGGAGATGAGTGGAAGACAGCATTCAAAACAAACGAGGGTCTGTACGAATGGATGGTCATGCCGTTTGGCTTGACAAATGCGCCGAGCACATTCATGAGGCTGATGAATGAAGTCCTGCGGGAATTCATTGGCAAGTTTGTGGTTGTATACTTGGACGACATATTGATTTTCAGCAAGACTAGAGCTGAACATTTGAGGCATTTGGCCATTGTGATGAGAAGGCTACATCAGGAGAAGTTGCTGATAAATTTGAAGAAATGCTCGTTCATGCAGACGAAACTCATTTATTTGGGTTTTGTGATTTCGGCAAATGAACTAAAGATGGATCCTGAGAAGGTGAATGTAATCAAGAATTGGCCATCGTCCAGAAATGTTTTTGAGGTAAGGAGCTTCCATGGATTGGCAAGCTTCTACAGAAAATTCATTCGAAATTTCAGCGGAATCAGCACAACAATGATGGACACTGTGAAAAAGAGGCATAAATCTTTCCAGTGGACAACCGAGGCTGAGAAGAGCTTCAATCTGTTGAAGCAGAAGATTACAGAGCAGCCAATTCTGGTGCTGCCAGACTTTTAGAAGACCTTCCAAGTGAAGTGTGATGCCAGTGGGTATGCTGTTGGAGGGGTTTTAAGCCAGGATGACAGACCTGTGGCATACTACAGCGAAAATCTGGATGATGCGAAACTGAAGTACTCCACATATGATAAGGAATTCTATGCCATCATTCAGGCATTGAAAAAGTGGAGGCATTACTTGATACCCAAAGAATTTGTGTTGTACAGCGATAATCACACATTGCAGTTTGTAAGTCAGCAAGAGAAGATGAATCAGAAGCATGTGAAGTGGGTAGAGTACATGCAGAATTTCACATTTGTAATCAAGCACATTTTGGGGACTGCGAACAAGGTGGTTGATGCCTTGAGCAGGAATTGTTTCTTGCTGCAGGAATTCAGGGTCAAAACGCTGGGTTTTGAAAACCTGAAAGATATGTATGCAGGTGATGCTGATTTCGGGGAAGCTTATGAAGCAGTCGAGAATCCGGTGCTCAGGGATAGGAGCCCGTGGATAGATTTCTTGATACAAGATGGATTGTTGTTCAAAAGCAATCAATTGTGCATTCCAGATTGCTCCATGAGAGAGAATTTGGTACGAGAAAAGCACAGCGGTGGACTAGCAGGTCATTTCAGGCATGACAAAACATTCGCCAAGCTGAGCGAATCGTATTTTTGTCCACGTATGCGTGCAGATGTGAAGAGATTTGTTGACCGATGCAAAATTTGTCAACATGCAAAAGGCCGAAAGCGGAACACCGGGTTTTATCAGTCGTTGCCTATACCAGAGAGACCATGGGAGGCAATTAGTATGGATTTTGTTTTGGGATTACCGAGAACGCAGAGAGGCGTGCATTCCATTTTTGTGGTGGTGGACCGGTTCTCGAAGATGGCACATTTTATCCCGTGTCATAAGACAAGCGATGCGACCCACATCGCCAATTTATTTTTCAAAGAAATTGTCAGATTGCATGGATTACGGAGGAGCATAGTCTCGGATCGAGACACGAAGTTCATAGGTCACTTCTGGAGGGCGCTATGGAAGAAGCTGGGGACTGATTTAGCATTTAGTTCTGCTTACCATCCACAGACAGATGGGCAGACCGAAGTAGTCAACAGAATCTTGGGGATTTGTTGAGGAGCCTGGTGACAGAGCATCACACCAGTTGGGATCAGATCCTACCACAGGCATAATTTGCGTACAACGATTCGGTGAATCGAAGTACAGGTAAGAGCCCATTTCAGATTTTGTATGGGACACATCCGAGAGGAGTGTTTGAGCTCAGGGATCCCGAACATGCCGAAACTAGCAGCACAAGAGCCGAGGAGTTCGTTGCGGCGATGAAAGAACTTCACACGCAGGTGAAGCAGCGGCTGCAGAAGTCCAATCAGGAATACAAGCACAGAGCCGATCAGAGAAGGAGACAGCTTCAGTTTGAAGTTGGAGACATGGTTCTATCACACTTGAGGAAAGAAAGGTTCCCAAGGGGAACATACAACAAGCTCAAGATAAAAAAAACTGGGCCATGCAGAGTCCTGAAAAAGTTTGGTGAGAATGCATATGAGCTTGAGTTGCCAGAGGGCATCGGGATATCTCCGATTTTCAATATTTCGGATTGATACCCCTACAGGGCTGAAGAAGCAGGTACTGAAATTGAGGAACCAGTGGTTCAGTCGCAGAAGCAGTTACCAGTAGCACAGAAGCCTGAGATGGAGTGCATACTGGACAAGAGAGTAGGCAGAAAGACGAGGAGAAAACAATATTTTGAATACCTGGTAAAATGGAAAGATCACCCAGTGGAGGATGCCAGCTGGGAGGATGAAGCAGTGATTTTGAAGCATGGGCAGACTGTACAGGAGCTCATGGGCAGGATCCCATGAAATCTTTTTGAGCCGAGGAGTATGATGCAGGAGCATCCACTCTCCATCAAGCGAGCCAGCGCGTGGAGTAGAGAACTTACAGCTGGACAACGCCAGCACCTACATTTTTGAATTAACTTTGAAAAGACTATTGCGCCGCCATTTGAATGCTTTCATTCATAAGAGCGCACTTGAAATGTAATATAGATAAGAAGGCATTTAATTGTTTTAAATGCTGGTAGATAGGGTTAACTGTAGATTAGACAGTTTTAGCTTTCGAGAGGGAAAACAGAATATAGGCACCCTCCTTTGTGTTATTGTATTCATTCTGGGATTATTCACATTTTAGATTATTGAGAATTAGCATTGAGAGCAAGAAGAAGAGCAGAGCAGAGAGTTGCGAAGAACTCCATGTACAGACATTGAATATATAGGAAAGCTTCTATTCAATTCCATGGATGTGTTTGATACTTTTGTGTTGTTAGTGTTATGCTTTTGCTTGCTTGCTTCCTTTTATGCTTATCTTCTATATGCTGCATATGTGATTGCGTATCAGGTTCGTAACCTGAGAGAATGAGTTAAAATTGTTCTCTGCCTAGGCCAGGAGATTCCTGCATCGAGTGCAGTTGAATACCTCCGCATAGAGTGCGTTGAGGAGGCTAAGAAGTTGAACTTTCGTTCTCTTTTTCCCAGAGTCGTTTTGTGTTATTCGAGCCGTGTAGGTGAGTGCAGGTCGGATTGGAGTCTCAGTAGCAAGTCTGGGAACAGAGAGGCCGGAGTTGCTGTGACGGTGAAAGCGCAGAGTCCGGGAATTAACTTTGAAACGACTGTTGCGCCGCTATTTGAATGCTTTCATTCATAAAAGCGCACTTGAAATGTAATATAGATAAGAAGGCATTTAATGGTTTTAAATGTTTGTAGATAGGGTTAACTGTAGATTACACAGTTTTAGCTTTCGAGAGGGAAAACAGAATATAGGCACCCTCCTTTGTGTTATTGTATTCATTCTGGGATTATTCACATTTTAGATTATTGAGCATTAGCATTGAGAGCAAGAAGAAGAGCAGAGCAGAGAGTTGCGAAGAACTCCATGTACAGACATTGAATAAATAGGAAAGCTTCTATTCAATTCCATGGATGTGTTTGATACTTTTGTGTTGTTAATGTTATGCTTTTGCTTGCTTGCTTCCTTTTATGCTTATCTTCTATATGCTACATATGTGATTGCGTATCAGGTTCGTAACCTGAGAGAATGAGTTAAAATTGTTCTCTTTCTAGGCCAGGAGATTCCTGCATCGAGTGCAGTTGAATACCTCCGCATAGAGTGCGTTGACGAGGCTAAGCAGTTGAACTTTCGTTCTCTTTTGCCCAGAGTCGTTTTGTGTTATTCGAGTTGTGCAGGTGAGTGCAGGTCGGATTGGAGTCTCAGTAGCAAGTCTGGGAACAGAGAGGTCGGAGTGGCTGTGACGGTGAAAGCGCAGAGTCCGAGAAGACTTCAACACTTTGGAAGTTGTTGAAGGTGAAGCACAGGTATCATGCTCGCAGTCTCTGAAGGAGTTGGAAGGATCTCAGCTCAGGAGGGACAACACCTTTGTTTTCAGTTGCACAGTACAAAGGTGGTAGAGTGGAGAACTCTTCAAGAGGAAGAGAATCAACGACTTGAAGTTGTTGAGAAAGATTCCCGAAAGAACCGCAGACCATCGATACATGGAGGAGCTATGAGGGAGTTAACTCACAGGCGCACGAAGGAAGTCAACTGCCGTCGAGATATCGGGATATCGGGGTTGGCGAGTGCAAGGGTTATGTGCACATTGAATTCACGAGTTGCGAATCCCCGATTTGTTCGGAACCGTCGATTGTCGGAGGGACAGGTGGCATGAGATCCCGAGGAATCGGGACTCGGCACTTTGGAAGTTTCGAAGTCAAAGGAAGCCTGGAGAAATAGCGAAGTCCCGAGTTGTGAGGGGTACCACGGAGGCGGAGTGAAGGACAACACGTGGCATCGCGCATCGGCGTTCGGAGTTGTGAAAGGTGAGAGCCTCACGGCCTTTCATCTGCTGATTTCCCGATAGGGAAATCCCCGATACACGGAGGTTTGACTGTTGACATCGGGGATCGGGATTCGGAGGTTCATATAGCACGGAAGGTGTGCAC
Source organism: Picea engelmannii (assembly GCA_009831015.1). Classification (NCBI taxonomy): domain Eukaryota; kingdom Viridiplantae; phylum Streptophyta; class Pinopsida; order Pinales; family Pinaceae; genus Picea; species Picea engelmannii. The sequence goes on from ML778406.1 coordinate 744,450, forward strand.
AAGGCTTGCGAGACCATGAAGCCCGATTTCCCGAGTTCCGAAGGGGAGATCGCCGAGAAGAGCACTGTGGGTAGTGGACTCCCAAGTGGAGTGGAAGAGTACATTGAAACTCTTCGGTCCCGTGTGTATTAAGGAGGTCCTGGTAGAGAGAACGTGCCATCAAGGGCACCTAGCTACCAAGTGGTATCAGAGCACGGAAAGGGAAGTTCTCTTTGGTAAGGTAGCAGAGAGAAGCAGATTTCATCATGCCGCCCAGGAGAGAGAGGCAGTCACCTGATCGTGAGGACAGGGATGCTCGAAGGAGGGGTAGGCCAGCAGGAAACCCAGAAATGGAACGTCAAATAGGAGATCTCAGGGCAAGACTCGAAGATATGGAGACCACCCAGAGGCATGGAGCTGGTACAGCAGAGTTCAGCGATTCCGAAGTAGAGGAGGAAGCTGGACATGACCAAGGAGAGGTCACAGCGGAAGATGCCTCGACAGAGAGGTTGATCATGGCTATTTCGAGGATGAGCTCGAAGACCAAGATGGACATTCCCTTCTATGAGGGAAGTCTAAATGCTAAGGAGTTGCTGGATTGGATCCGGGCACTCGACACCTACTTCGATTATGAAGATATCGACGAGGATAAGAAGGTGAGGCATGCAGTCACGAAGTTGAAGGGACATGCAGCCTTATGGTGGGATGAGCTGCAGGCGGACAGGCGTTACAAAGGCAAACAGAAGATCAAAAGCTGGGATCGGATGATCGCCAAGTTGAAGGCGAAGTTCATTCCGAGGGATTACCATATCACTCTGTTCAGGCGCATGCAGAACCTGAGGCAGAAGTTGATGACGGTGAAAGAATACACCGAAGAATTCTACAGGCTCAACATTCGAGCTGGTCATCGGGAAAGTGATGACGAGAAGATGGCAAGATACCTGAATGGTCTTAGGTATGACATTCAGGATGAATTGAGCATGGTTACCATCCGAACAGTTGAGGATGCATACCATATGGCTTTGAAAGCAGAAGAAAAGCTGAGCAGCAAGCAGGGACAGAGAGGGCGAGGCAGAAGCCAGCCCAGAGGCAAAGCAGTTGCCCAAGAAAGAACTCAGAAACCCAAGGAGGATTGGAAGAGACCTCAGGGAAGAGATGAAAGAGGTGGAACCTCACAGCAGAGGCAGAAAATTTCTGAGCCGAGGAGGCAGCAAGATGATCAGCAAGGCGGATATGCTAACGTCAATACATTTCCTCGTACCCGAGGTAGAGGAAGAGGCCGAGGAGGAGTCATCACATGTTTCACGTGTGGAAAAGATGGTCATGAAGTCGTGGACTTTCTAGAGAGGAAGATGGACGGAGGAAACACTCACATCACTGAGGCGCAGAAACATGATGCTGAGAGTGAAGATGCGGACAGCGGTAGATCGCTTGGGACACACAAAATTCTTTTGGCACCTGAGAAAGAGGTGGACAGCTCAGTGCAGAGGAGCAAACTGTTCAGGACGGCTTGTACAGCAAAGGACAGGAAGTGCAAAGTCATAGTTGACAGTGGGAGCACTGATAATCTCGTTTCAACCGAGATGGTGGGAAAATTGGAGCTGACGACGACCAAGCACCCGAGTCCGTATAAAGTCTCGTGGTTGTAGAAAGGACACCGGGTAAGTGTCACTAAACAATGCTTAGTTAAGTTTAAAATTGGGAATTACCATGATGAGATTCTGTGTGATGTCATTCCCATGGACGTATGTCACATACTGTTGGGAAGACCATGGCAGTATGATAGAAATGTTGTTCATGATGGGAGGATGAACACATACACCTTGGAGAAGGACGGGAGACTCCATAGGTTGCTGTCGATAAAAGATAAAGAAGTGAAACCAGAAGTTAGCAGCATGATACTTCTCATGAGTGGGAAAGAGCTTCTCACAGAGTTGGAGAAGGATGAAGATCCACAGTTCTTTGTTGTCAGGAAGCCGAGAATTGTCCTGACAAGCAAAAGAGTGGACGACTTGCCTAAGGAGATTCAGCAACTGCTTGGAGAGTTCGCTGACATCATCATGGACGAACTACCTCGTTCGTTGCCACCGATGCGGAGCGTGAGTCACCACATCGATCTCATACCCAGAGCAAGTCTACCAAATAAGGCAGCGTACAGGTTGACACCTCAGGAGAAGGAGGAAGTCAAAAGGCAGGTACAGGATCTGCAAGACAAGGGACTAGTGAGAGAAAGTCTAAGTCCATGTGTTGTTCCGACAGTACTAAGTCCGAAGAAGGATGGAGGCTGGAGGATGTGTACAGACTCCAGCGCGTTAAATAAGATCACCATCAGGTACAGGTTCCCGTTGCCGAGAATGGACGACTTGATGGATTGCCTGAGTGGGGCAAATTACTTCTCCAAGATTGATCTCAAGAGCGGATACCATCAGATCCGGATGAGAGAGGGAGATGAGTGGAAGACAGCATTCAAAACAAACGAGGGTCTGTACGAATGGTTGGTCATGCCGTTTGGCTTGACAAATGCGCCGAGCACATTCACGAGGCTGATGAATGAAGTCCTGCGGGAATTCATTGGCAAGTTTGTGGTTGTATACTTGGATGACATATTGATTTTCAGCAAGACTAAAACTGAACATTTGAGGCATTTGGCCATTGTGATGAGAAGGCTACAGCAGGAGAAGCTGCTGATAAATTTGAAGAAATGCTCGTTCATGCAGACGAAACTCATTTATTTGGGTTTTTTGATTTCGGCAAATGAACTGAAGATGGATCCTGCGAAGGTGAACATAATCAGGAATTGGCCATCGCCCAGAAATGTTTTTGAGGTAAGGAGCTTCCATGGATTGGCAAGCTTCTACAGAAAATTCATTCGAAATTTCAGCGGAATCAGCGCAGCAATGATGGACACTGTGAAAAAGTGGCATAAATCTTTCCAGTGGACAACCGAGGCTGAGAGAGCTTCAATCTGTTGAAGAAGAAGATTATAGAGCAGCCAATTCTGGTGCTGCCAGATTTTCAGAAGACCTTCCAAGTGAAGTGTGATGCCAGTGGGTATGCTGTTGGAGGGGTTTTAAGCCAGGATGATAGACCTGTGGCATACTACAGTGAAAAGATGGATGATGCGAAACTGAAGTACTCCACATATGATAAGGAATTCTATGCCATCATTCAGGCATTGAAAAAGTGGAGGCATTACTTGATACCCAAAGAATTTTTGCTGTACAACGATAATCACGCATTGCAGTTTGTAAGTCAGCAAGAGAAGCTGAATCAGAAGCATGCGAAGTGGGTAGAGTACATGCAGAATTTCACATTTGTAATCAAGCACATTTCGGGGACTGCGAACAAGGTGGCTGATGCCTTGAGAAGGAAATGTTTGTTGCTGCAGGAATTCAGGGTCAAACGCTGGGTTTTGAAAACCTGAAAGATATGTATGCATGTGATGCTGATTTCGGGGAAGCTTATGAAGCAGCCGAGAATCCGGTGCTCAGGGATAGGAGCCCGTGGATATATTTCTTGATACAAGATGGATTGTTGTTCAAAAGCAATCAATTGTGCATTCCAGATTGCTCCATGAGAGAGAATTTGGTACGAGAAAAGCACAGCGGTGGACTAGCAAATCATTTCGGGCATGACAAAACATTCGCCAAGCTAAGCGAATCGTATCATGAAGTCGTGGACTGTCCAGAGAGGAAGATGGACGGAGGAAACACTCACATCACTGAGCCGCAGAAACGTGATGCTGAGAGTGAAGATGCGGACAACGGTAGATCGCTTGGGACACACAAAAATCTTTTGGCACCTGAGAAAGAGGTGGACAGCTCAGTGCAGAGGAGCAGACTGTTCAGGACGGCTTGGACAGCAAAGGACAGGAAGTGCAAAGTCATAGTTGACAGTGGGAGCACTGATAATCTCGCTTCAACCGAGATGGTGGGAAAATTGGAGCTGACGACGACCAAGCACCCGAGTCCATATAAAGTCTCGTGGTTGTAGAAAGGACACTGGGTAAGTGTCACTAAACAATGCTTAGTTAAGTTTAAAATTGGTAATTACCATGATGAGATTCTGTGTGATGTCATTCCCATGGACGTATGTCACATACTGTTGGGAAGACCATGGCAGTATGATAGAAATGGTGTTCATGATGGGAGGATGAACACATACACCTTGGAGAAGGATGGGAGACTCCATAGGTTGCTGCCGATAAAAGATAAAGAAGTGAAACCAGAAGTTAGCAGCACGATACTTCTCATGAGTGGGAAAGATCTTCTCACAGAGTTGGAGAAGGATGAAGATCCACAGTTCTTTGTTGTCAGGAAGCCGAGAATTGTCCTGACAAGCACAAGAGTGGACGACTTGCATGAGGAGATTCAACAACTTCTTGGAGAGTTCGCTGACATCATCATGGACGAACTACCTCGTTCGTTGCCACCGATGCGGAGCGTGAGTCACCACATCGATCTCATACCCGGAGCAGGTCTACCAAATAAGGCATCGTACAGGTTGACACCTCAGGAGAACGAGGAAGTCAAAAGGCAGGTACAGGATCTGCAAGACAAGGGACTAGTGAGAGAAAGTCTAAGTCCATGTGTTGTTCCGACAGTACTAAGTCCGAAGAAGGATGGAGGCTGGAGGATGTGTACAGACTCCAGGGCGATAAATAAGATCACCATCAGGTATAGGTTCCCGTTGCCGAGAATGGACGACTTGATGGATTGCCTGAGTGGGGAAAATTACTTCTCCAAGATTGATCTCAAGAGCGGATACCATCAGATACGGATGAGAGAGGGAGATGAGTGGGAGACAGCATTCAAAACAAACGAGGGTCTATACGAATGGATGGTCATGCCGTTTGGCTTGACAAATGCGCCGAGCACATTCATGAGGCTGATGAATGAAGTCTTGCGGGAATTCATTGGCAAGTTTGTGGTTGTATACTTGGACGACATATTGATTTTCAGCAAGACTAGAGCTGAACATTTGAGGCATTTGGCCATTGTGATGAGAAGGCTACAGCAGGAGAAGCTGCTGATAAATTTGAAGAAATGCTCGTTCATGCAGACGAAACTCATTTATTTGGGTTTTGTGATTTTGGCAAATGAACTGAAGATGGATCCTGAGAAGGTGAACGTAATCAAGAATTGGCCATCGCCCAGAAATGTTTTTGAGGTAAGGAGCTTCCATGGATTGGCAAGCTTCTACAGAAAAATCATTCGAAATTTCAGCGGAATCAGCGCAGCAATGATGGACACTGTGAAAAAGAGGCATAAATCTTTCCAGTGGACAGCCGAGGCTGAGAAGAGCTTCAATCTGTTGAAGCAGAAGATTACAGAGCAGCCAATTCTGGTGCTGCCAGATTTTTAGAAGACCTTCCAAGTGAAGTGTGATGCCAGTGGGTATGCTGTTGGAGGGGTTTTAAGCCAGGATGACAGACCTGTGGCATACTACAACGAAAAGCTGGATGATGCGAAACTGAAGTACTCCACATATGATAAGGAATTCTATGCCATCATTCAGGCATTGAAAAAGTGGAGGCATTACTTGATACCCAAATAATTTGTGTTGTACAGCGATAATCACGCATTGCAGTTTGTAATTCAGCGAGAGAAGCTGAATCAGAAGCATGCGAAGTGGGTAGAGTACATGCAGAATTTCACATTTGTAATCAAGCACATTTCGGGGCCTGCGAACACGGTGGCTGATGCCTTGAGCAGGAAATGTTTGTTGCTGCAGGAATTCAGGGTCAAAACGCTGGGTTTTGAAAACCTGAAAGATATGTATGCAGGTGATGTTGATTTCGGGGAAGCTTATGAAGCAGCCGAGAATTCGGTGCTCAGGGGTAGGAGCCCGTGGATATATTTCTTGATACAATATGGATTGTTTTTCAAAAGCAATCAATTGTGCATTCCAGATTGCTCCATGAGAGAGAATTTGGTACGAGAAAACCACAGCGGTGGACTAGCAGGTCATTTCGGGCATGACAAAACATTCGCCAAGCTGAGTGAATCATATTTTTGGCCAGGTATGCGTGCAGATGTGAAGATATTTGTTGACCGATGCAAAATTTGTCAACATGCAAAAGGCCGAAAGCAGAACACTGGGTTTTATCAGCCGTTGCCTATACCAGAGAGACCATGGGAGGCAATTAGTATGGATTTTGTTTTGGGATTACCGAGAACGCAGAGAGGTGTGGATTCCATTTTTGTTGTGGTGGACCGGTTCTCGAAGATGGCACATTTTATCCTGTGTCATAAGACAAGTGATGCGACCCACATCGCCAATTTATTTTTCAAAGAAATTGTGAGATTGCATGGATTACCGAGGAGCATAGTCTCGGATCGAGACACGAAGTTCATAGGTCACTTCTGGAGGACGCTATGGAAGAAGCTGGGGACTGACTTAGCATTTAGTTCTGCTTACCATCCACAGACAGATGGGCAGACCGAAGTAGTCAACAGAAGCTTGGGGGATCTTTTGAGGAGCCTGGTGACAGAGCATCACACCAGTTGGGATCAGATCCTACCACAGGCAAAATTTGCGTACAACGATTCAGCGAATCGAAGTACAGGTAAGAGCCCATTTCAGATTTTGTATGGGACACATCTGAGAGGAGTGTCTGAGCTCAGGGAGACCGAACATGCCGAAACTAGCAGCACAAGAGCTGAGGAGTTCGCTGAGGCGATGAAAGAACTTCACACGCAGGTGAAGCAGCGGCTGCAGAAGTCCAATCAGAAATACAAGCACAGAGCCGATCAGAGAAGGAGACAGATTCAGTTTGAAGTTGGAGACATGGTTCTGGCACACTTGAGGAAAGAAAGGTTCTCAAGGGGAACATACAACAAGCTCAAGATAAAAAAAATCGGGCCATGCAGAGTCCTGAAAAAGTTTGGTGAGAATGCATATGAGCTTGAGTTGCCAGAGGGCATCGAGATATCTCCGATTTTCAATATTACGGATTTATACCCCTATAGGGCTGAAGAAGCAGGTACTGAAATTGAGGAACCAGTGGTTCAGTGGCAGAAGCAGTTACCAGTAGCGCAGAAGCCTGATATGGAGTGCATACTGGACAAGAGAGTAGGCAGAAAGACCAGGAGAAAACAATATTTTGAATACCTGGTAAAATGGAAAGATCACCCAGTGGAGGATGCCAGCTGGGAGGATGAAGCAGTGATTCTGAAGCATGGGCAGACTGTACAGGAGCTCATGGGCAGGAGCCCATGAAATCTTTTTGAGCCGAGGAGTATGATGCAAGAGCATCCACTCTCCATCAAGCGAGCCAGCGCGTGGAGTAGAGAACTTACAGCTGGACAGCGCCAGCACCTACATTTTTGAATTAACTTTGAAAAGACTGTTGCGCCGCCATTTGAATGCTTTCATTCATAAGAGCACACTTGAAATTTAATATAGATAAGAAGGCATTTAATAGTTTTAAATGCTGGTAGATAGGGTTAACTGTAGATTAGACAATTTTAGCTTTCGAGAGGGAAAACAGAATATAGGCACCCTCCTTTGTGTTATTGTATTCATTCTGGGATTATTCACATTTTAGATTATTGAGCATTAGCATTGAGAGCAAGAAGAAGAGTAGAGCAGAGAGTTGCGAAGAACTCCATATACAGACATTGAATAAATAGGAAAGCTTCTATTCAATTCCATGGATGTGTTTGATACTTTTGTGTTGTTAATGTTATGCTTTTGCTTGCTTGCTTGCTTTTATGCTTATCTTCTATATGCTGCATATGTGATTGCGTATCAGGTTCGTAACCTGAGAGAATGAGTTAAAATTGTTCTCTGCCTAGGCCAGGAGATTCCTGCATCGAGTGCAGTTGAATACCTCCGCATAGAGTGCGTTGAGGAGGCTAAGCAGTTGAACTTTCGTTCTCTTTTGCCCAAAGTCGTTTTGTGTTATTCGAGCCATGCAGGTGAGTGTAGGTCGGATTGGAGTCTCAATAGAAAGTCTGGGAACAGAGAGGTTGGAGTTGATGTGACGGTGAAAGCGCAGAGTCCAGGAAGACTTCAACACTTTGGAAGTTGTTGAAGGTGAAGCACAGGTATCGTGCTCGCAGTCTCTGAAGGAGTTGGAAGGATCTCAACTCAGGAGGGACAGCACCTTTGTTTTCAGTTGCATAGTACAAAGGTGGTGGAGCGGAGAACTCTTCAAGAGGAAGAGAAACAATGACTTGATGTTGTTGAGAAAGATTCCCGAAAGAACCGCAGACCATCGATACATGGAGGAGCTGTGAGGGAGTGAACTCACAGGTGCACGAAGGAAGTCAACTGCTGTCGAGATATCGGGATATTGGGGTTGGAAAGTGCAAGGGTTATGTGCACATTGAATTCGCGAGTTGCAAATCCCCGATTTGTTCAGAACCGTCGATTGTCGGAGGGATAGGTGGCACGAGATCCCGAGGAATCGGGACTCGGCACTTCGGCAGTTTCGAAGTCAAAGGAAGCTTGGAGAAATAGCGAAGTCCCGAGTTGCGAGGGGTCCCACGGAGGCAGAGTGAAGGACAACACGTGGCATCACACATCGGTGTTTAGAATTGTGAAAGGTGAGATCCTCACGGCATTTCATCTGCCGATTTCCCGATAGGGAAATCCCCGATACACGGAGGTTTGACTGTTGACATCGGGGATCAGGATTCGGAGGTTCATATAGCACGGAAGGTGTGCACAAGGCTCACGAGACCGCGAAGCCCGATTTCCCGAGTTCCAAAGGGGAGATCGTCGAGAAGATCACTGTGGGTAGTGGACTCCCAAGTGGAGCAGAAGAGTACATTGAAACTCTTCGGGCCCGTGTGTATTAAGGAGGTCCTGGTAGAGAGAACGTGCCATCGAGGGCACCTAGCTACCAGTCTTCAATGAGGGCCTTCCACTCCCTCTCTAGAATCACCAAAGGACACTTGTACCTATCATTTTGTTTCAATTCCTTCCTATATACTTCTCACATATATTTTAAATATTGGCCAGTTGCGGCGGTGGCCAAGGTCTTTCAAGATAATCCATCAATTCTTTTTTGAGGTTGGAATTATGGGAATTCCATCTCTCCCATATGGTGGGCCCAAAAATCAAAAACTCCTTATTCTCCAAGGACCTATAAAAATCGTTATACCCTACTCACAAAATGATTATATGATTATTAACTTAAAATTAATAACTTAGATGATTTATATTTGTCTACATAGAGGACATGAAACAATTAAAATTTTAAAAATTACATGGGACTTTAACTTGCTTTAATGAAAGCCCTTCCTCGTTGACCATAAATGTTCCCTTAAGGGTCCCTATGCTGGTCAAACATCTTACTTTAGGAAAAGAAACAATATATTTTGTCAAATCATCGTCCTCGTCTCTGTCACCACCTCCAGATCCTACCTGTGTGGCTGCTTCCTCGGTGTGCGTGTTGTGGCTCCCACCTAATGGTGTGGAAGGTGGAGATCTGAATAGTTGTGTCCTAGAAGATATACGAGGGATTTTGTTGGGACCCTGTGCCATCTGTGTAGTGCCACTACTACCGACACCATGCATGTCAGTGTCATCAGGATCTAAAAATATCTATAAAAGAAAGAAAATATTTTTTCGTTTAGATAATGTAAAAGTTTAAAATCTTTCATAATTGATCTTATGACACAAAAATAAAACTACTTGAAATTATGGTTATTAAATTATATTTCTTAAGCCTTGTCACAACTTCTTTGATCCTATCTTCTACCTCAGGAGTTTGATCTAGAATATCTAACAAGTGAGCTAGTTCCTTGTTTTCTTTATTAATATTTTTTCTAATTAAAACCATAGGTTAAGGGGATTCATACAAATACGTTTCATCGAGTGAATCATCATCATCATTTCTATAGTGGGAAAACCCCCCTATGGACTACACTAGGGTTCAACATGTAGGCAGAGCTAATCATTTAAAGTCTCCTACTTTTTACCAACTACCTCAAATACATCCCACATTCATGCATAAAACACAAGATAAAAGGATCCGGTAACTCTGCCTTAAACTCTACGTACAGTGTTGATCCTTTTGCGTTCGGTTGCTCCTCAACTGAAAATATCCTCCCAAGGCTGACCTGCATTCATAAACAGATAAACAAAGAACTAGGATCATGCATATTATATATGAGTTAGTATGTTAGATTTCATAATAAAATGTAAATCAAACATCAAGATTAAACACATCATATCTGGGACAGAAAAAGTACTTATCTTTATTAATCTCACAATGTTACTTACAATGAGACCGATGACTGCTCCTCAAACCTGGTTTCGGCTCCTCTTCACCAAGCTCCAACTCCTTCCACGTGTCCTTCTCCTCTCACAATTCTATCTAGGGAAATGGCATAGGCTTGCAATGGAGGAAAAAAGGCTAGAATAGGGAATTATGTCTCAAAACTCACAATGTGGCTGCAAATGCTTGGGGCAAGGGGGGGGAATGAAATGGGCATAGTTTCACTATTCTTATGCTTAAATTTTGAATGAGACCCCAACACCTTCTTTTATATGCCAAAAAGACAGTTAAAAAGCCTGTATCTCCTTGCAACTTTTTAATTTTTAAAACTTTTGTGAGTATACACGGATTGTAATGGTGTAGCTAGCATACTTACGCGTGTAGTAATGGTGCAGCTACACACGCGGGCAGTAGTGGTGCAGGGCACATACATCTTCAAAAATAGTGTTTTTTAAGAAGAGCTTCTAGTGATGGCTTGGAAAAAATGGAAAGTAAGAAGGCCTAGTGCCAGGTATGCATATGTGGTGCAATTTAGGGTTATAACAATCATCATTTCTGAGGTCGCTTTTGATTTACCATGATCAAGCTACCACATTATAGTGAAATTAGAACCGTGATCACTATCATGAGAAATAAATTCAAATGTATGAGAAATCCTCCCTCTTTATTGACATCCAAGGAGGAATGTTATTGTTGATAAAGAAAATAGGACACACCGAGTAAACATACAGAAGCTCTCCTAATGGATTAACACCATAAATAACATAATGAAAATCATCAAATATAAGAGTAATTTCTTACAGGTTGGGTAAATTAGTATACGTGCTTCCCCCGTAATAGCTACATATGTATCTATTCGATTCAAATTGTAATTAATCAATAACTCTTCCCCTACGGCTATTGATTTTATTGCACATACGAATACACGGTTTCCTTCATGCCCCTAAAATATGTAATTGGGCTACATATTTGTGGTCGTGGGTTCTGTATTGCTTATAAACCCTACAATATTCCACATTTCTTTTGGCCTTCCATCAATATAGATATTTTCTCCTTTTTTTCAATCATTGTCTTTTAGTTATATATAATTTGAAGCCAAGCCATATCTTTGCATACTTTTTTGTATATTGGGCTATTCGTATCCAATCTTTGTATATATAACAGGGTCCAATGTACTCCATCAATTTATTTAATCCTTTGTAACATATCGTTATTCCATCCATGCAGAATATCCCCAAACCATGTAATGACGATGAAGCAATCTGGTATATCCTTTCGTTTACACAAAAAACAATGTTTATTTCAAGAAGATCCTTGGGTACCTATCATTTCACTATATGTTTGTACCACAAGGGAACCTCGTTGTTGTATATGATCTCATGATCATAAGAACATGATCTCGCGTTCTCAAGAAAAAATTCCATACGTGTATGGAATTTTCTTCTGTTCTTCTCACCTCTAGTTGATCTCATCCTGTTAGACCTACCAGATGTCTCACTTTCCTTTATTCTACCTGAAATCCCCTCACTCAATGAAGATAGATCTGAAAAATATATGTTTTCTTGTACGTCCTATAGCACCATCAATGATAGAAAGTGACTTTCATATCTAGTTTATGCATGGTAAGATTTCCCTAGAATGTTGAAACTTGTGGCATAAGCTTAATATATTTTCTCTTAAATTGCCTAGTGGATTAGGGTTGTTAAGAAGTGAAATATCATCTATTGTTTCTATTATTTTATTATATTTCATATCATCCCTAAGGATGTAAATTCTCAGGGACTATATCTGGTAAACTCTAGGAAAGAGGTAAAATTTATGAGGTTCAAGACACTAAGTTTCTAATTTAGAATTTCAACAAAATTTTTAATTGAACTTTTTACATAAAAAATTGTTTTCTAGAGTCAATTAAACAAAAAAAAATTCTACTAGAACCCAACAAGATAATGGTGGTGTTGGATTGATGCCAATGTGGCATCATCGGGTATAGTTTTGGGTGGTATAACAATGTGTCTATACAACTAATTTTTGGAGGTGAATTTTGATTTCTTGGGATTAGTTAAATTATTCCATTGGTGATTGACATTCATTTGTTGAGAAAAACTAGCGCAACTAAGAGAAGGAAATTTATATCACCCTATATATTTTGCAACTAAGAATATTTCACAAGTTGAGAACAACTACATCACCATATAGCGTGAAGGAATTTCCATGGTTTATTCTCTATAGAAGTTAAGACCCTACCTTCTAGGAGGATGCTTTAAATTTTATACAAATCAAATTGCATTGAAATATTTGGTGAATAAGCTTGTTCTAGAGGGTTATATTTGTAGGTGGTTTCTCTTCTTTCAATTTGTGGTTAAACCTAGTAAACATATTGTAAGGATTGATAACCTCTTTAGGCTCCAGTCAAGAGAACTAAGTGGTGCATTGGATGGTAATTTACCAGATACAAACCATTAAAAGTAGAAGCTATCATGAACTATAAAGAGGATACTGATTTGTTTCTAACTACTGGTATTTCTCCTAAATATTATTCCACAACTCAAAAGCATGATTTAGTGGTTAGAGCTGCAAATTGTCAGTTAATCGTAGAACAATTATAAAAAATGTTGATTTATGGTATTATTTAGATATGTGTGATAGATCATTAAAGGAATGATATTCTATGTGAATGTCATCAAGGATTTGCAAGAAGGAATGTTGGAGGAAAAGTAATAGATCACAAGATTGTTCAAGCTAGTCTTAGGTGGCCAACCATATTTAAGAGATCTAAGGAGTATGATATAACTTATGAGGTCTATCAAAAAGTAGGTAAACCTTATAGGAGAGATGAACTACCCTTGAATCTAGTAAGGGATCTACAAAATTTTGAGAAATGAGATATTGACTTTGTGGGATATATTAAACCTCCTACTCTCCCGTTATAAATATTGATATATCATTATAGCAACTGATTATCTCACTAAATGGGAAAACGTTGCACCTACATAGGATTTTATGATTGATAATGTCACCAACTTTATTTTTGAGAATTGTATTAGAAGTTTTGGTTGCCTAAGGAATTTGATCAGTGACCAAGGTAGGAAATTATTGAACACCACTAGGGAACTTCTTATCTAACATCATAAAAGTATCCCCTATCATCCTTAGGCTAATGAGACTAGATGATTATTCAAAACATGATTCATCTCATCTTGCATAGCTTGTTCCCATTCAGGTTGTCCTTGTCCATATGAGTAAGAGATAGGATCACAAGTCTCAATAACACGCACACATGTGTGATTATAGGAACCTCCAACACTACAAACATAGTGGTTGAAGGTGTCGAAGGAGTATCATTGAATATAGTGGGTATGGGATTTGAAGGACTCCCAATATCTTTCTGACTCGATTCAATACTCATCCTCGTATGATCATAAGTATGGTAAGTGGAGGTGTATGTACCATGTATGATAAGTTTACTCATTTTAAAAGGAAATGACTCAAAATGCGGTGGTAACTGTAACAAGGGGCGAGACCTGCAAGGAAGATGGTCTAGATCCATGATGACTCAAGAATAATGATATAAGAAAAACAAATTCTAAGGATAACTATTAATCAAAGAGCACACCAAAGTAAAATAAACAAAAGGCTAGTATGCACACAAAAAATATAAAGCGGTTGAAAGGGGTCTCCCTCTCTAAAGTAGGCATGCCTCGCCCAAGAGGAGACTGAGACTCCTCTAATAAATATTATAGGTAACATAATCAGTTATAAGGGCCCTGGTGAGATTAACAAATAGTCAGTCACATCCCGCCGGAGAGGTAATCCTACATAAAGGTTGTGTGTTGTTTGACCTTTATCTGACCCATGGTACCTGCAGAATAACCCCTACAAGTAACCTATATGGTAACTAAGTCAAGAAACTAAGAAACCATGATAGAACCGATGCACAGGCAAACAATCGTAAGTCAGATCCACTGTATGGGTAGGGCAACAAAGCCTGAAACCTCGAAAGAACTGCCTCTCACAGAGGTAAAAGTACTAGCAAGATCCCTATATATGAATAGATCCCCATAAATATATCTGACGCTAAGAAGTTATCGGGGGGATATCCCTTCAACCAACCTCACATGACCTCGTGTTTAACTTCGGTGTAAGTAGAACCTCCTGATATTACCGATTATACAATGTATTTCTCCACTCCCTTATTCAGACACATATGTTGACTTAATAGCCTTGGAGAATTTTACTCACAAAATCCTAATTCAAGGCTCTAAATCCTAAGCTAGTTTTTGCATCCTAGAAAATAAAATCATTACTAATCAATTTAAATTATAAGAATTACTTTTAGTGGCCTTGCTTACTCTAAAAGGTGCGGTCGTGAAACTAATGATGTTATGACTCAGCAAGTAATCTAAACGAATATGAACACAATGCAAAGTCCTAACTTCAATTGCCAATAAATGATATGCTTTTCAATATGCAATTTTCAATTTAGTAGTTCTGCAATTCTAAATAAGATGCAATCTTACTTTACATGTACTAAGATCAATGTAAATACCATACATTCATGTTAGAATTTATCCATTGGTCAACCATAAACCTACACTAACAGATCCATAATATCTAGAGAACATAATCAAAATATTATGCATACCTAAATGGTGATTTCTCAATTTATCAATCGAACATGCAACAAAATCATTGATCTCAACATCATCCCTCATACATGGAAAATAAAAATGTTGTTGTAAAGTTGGAACTATATTTGATGTGACAAAATTCCCAATTGTTGGATTACTGAGAGGGGGGGTGAATCAGTAATAGCGCAATTATAATCCTTTTTCTTCAAATGTTATATCAATGTAGAATTATTATCCAATAATGAGTAGTAAGAAATAAACAATCACACACATACACAGTACACCAGTGTTTTACGTGGAAACCCAAATCA
>ML778406.1:766410-797525 GCA_009831015.1 Picea engelmannii
TATATATATATATATATATATATAATATAATAATTCCTAAATCCTATAACTACTAATCTATAACTGCTAACACCTAGCCTATAACCTTAATAAACCCTAACCTTAATAACTCACATAACAATGACGATGATGACAATGATGATGGCGATTATGATGGAAACGACAATGTGTATTATGGTGACGACAATGACGATGAAAGCAATGATGATGACAATGGTGATGACAATGAGAATGACTATGATGACAATGGAGATGATGACAATGATGATGAGGAGGAGGAGTAGGATGTTGATAATGTTGATTTCTAGTGGTGACAATGGCGATGAATATGATGGTGATGAAAATGATCATGACAATGACGATATGAAACTAATCCTAACTCTTCTAAACTATCACAACTAATAAGTATGATTTATAATGACTAATTACTATCCCAAATCAACGTTAATATCCGTCCACAGTTAATGCCTAACTAAAATAACCTTTAATTAATCATTATAACCACCAATCATTATCCCCTAAACTCTCTAAAAACTATATCATATAATCCTTATAATCCCTATTTACCCTAACCACCATCCTATAGCCCCTATAATATCTAATAAATAACACTTTTTTATCCCCTAACCATTATAATCCATAACAATTAAATATCACTTTTGTATCCCTAACGACTATAACCAATAACATGTAATTGTTAGATCCCATAGCCCATTTAATTCCCAATGCCTAATCAATATAAATCCTAATGTCTACAATACTTAACACTTTATACATGTAACCTAGGGACTAGTTGGATTTATGTTGGTACATGTCACTCCTAACATTTAATCTCTCCATCCTTGATTCATATCATTCTTACAACTTGTACCCCTATGACCTATAATGATTAACCCCTAACTTCTAACACTTATAAAATTTATAACAACTAATACATATAACACTAATAAATAAAAATCATATCAAAGATAACCCTAAAACCTATAACTCTTGAACCATGTAAATTATTCTATAAACCATATAAGCCATAACATTAATATCACTACAATATTCATAAACTTTGATTCATATAATGTCTATCACCCCAAACATTTATTCCATGTAACCGATAATTTCCCCTATAAATTATATAACTCTTATGCCATATCAATCATATCACCACTAATTAGTATAACTTACTATTTAACTCTTATAACTTTGACACCCTAAAACCATATACTCCTAACAATTATAATTCTTAAACCTTATAGTGGATATATAACTTGTCACCTTAACTTGTCACATCTAACCCCTATAAAATTTAAACCTTGTAAAATTTTTGTCACATCTAACCCCTTTATGGTTTTGTCTACATGAGTAATATGCCAAACCTAAATTTGAATTTTACTTCATTTATAGTTTTTTAAGTCTGATTTGCATGAGTGGATTTTGGCCCTAATATTCTCCACACAAAAGAGATATTGATGGGGGTGGTGAGCACAATATTTAAGGATTGAAATAATAGAATTGAATTGTAGTTTATTTGTTTTACCTCATAAATGGTGTTGGGTGCACTTTATTTTGGTATTGGTTCAGAAGCCTAAGGTGTTGGCTAAAAGCCTTTACATTAATCTCTAACCATGATACTAGGGTTTTAGGTAGCTTCTTGTGAATTTTTTGTTGTTTTGAGGGTGTGTTTATCCCATACACCTTATTGGATGTATGTGGGGGGGCTAGATGTTTGTTATTTTCTCACAGACATATTTCTCCCTTGCACATCAATGAATTTTTTTTGAAGGGACAAAGGGACAATGAAATCACTAGCCCTTCCAGGAGCGACAGAGGAGTAACAGAGGAGGAGTGACTGAGAGTTCCCTTTCTAGAGAGACATAGTAGTCCTTTTCATAGTGAGCAGTGAATGGGGCCAAAATTTAAATTTCTTCAATATGTGCCTGCATGTATCGAAATTTGACATGGTTAGACTAGACATTGCCTTGACGCTATGGGAGGGTTTCAAGACTCAAGGATGTATGATCTCCCCACATAATATTTGAGATCAACCACATTTGAATCAATGCTCATCATGTTGCACCTTTCATTGTCATCGTTCATCATTCCCTTCTATACAATCGTTGTCAAAAATATCTTGAAATTTGACATGGAAATTCCAATACACCCATCACAAATTTCTTCCACCGAACCCACACAGTGAGCAGTGAATGGGGCTAACATTGAAATTTTTTCAATTTGTTCTTGTATGCGTTGAAATTTGACATGGTTAGACTAGATAGTTGCCTTGATGGTATGGGAGGGTTTCAAGACTTAAGGATGTTTGATGACCCTGCATAATATTTGAGATCTCCCATGTTTTCATCAACGTTCAATATAATGGATGTCTCATTGTCATCATTCATTATTTCCATCTATATAATCTTTGCCGAAACTCTCTTGAAATGCGATGGCACTTCCAGTACACCCACCACCAATGTCATCTTGCATTGACATCACATAGTTAGAAGTGAATGGGGCCAACATTGAAATTTCTTCAAAATGTACATGTATGCGTTGAAATTCGACATGGTTAGACTAGAAACATGCCTTAACATTATGGGAGGGTTTCAAGACTCAAGGATGTCTGATGTCCACATATAATATTTGAGATCATTCATGTTTGAATCAACGTTCATAATGGATGTCTCATTGTCATCATTTTTCGTTTCCATATGTATAATATTTGTTGGAAATCTCTTGAAATGTCATGGAACTTCCAATTCACCCACCAGAAATTTCATGCACTGACCTCACATAGTGAGCAATGAATGGCAATGCTGAAATTTATTCAATATGTTCTTGTATGCATCAAAATTTGGCATGGTTACACTAGAGGCATGCCTTGACAGTATGGGATGGTTTCAAGACTCAAGGATGTATGATGTCCCCACATAATATTTGAGATCATCCACATTTGAATCAATGTTCATCATGCATGCCTCATTGCCAATTTTTGGCATTCCCTTCTATATAATTGTTGTCAGAACTATCTTGAAATTTGACATGGAAATTCAAATACACCCATCACAAATTTCTTCCACCAACCCCAGACAATGAGCAATGAATGGGGCCAACATTGAAACATTTCCAATCTATTCATGTATGCATCAAACTTTGACATGGTTAGACTAGATAGTTTCCTTGAAGGTATGGGAGGGTTTCGATACTTAAGTATGTTTGATGTCCCCTCATAATATTTGACATCATCCATGTTTGCATCAACGTTCAATATAATGGGTGTCTCATTGTCATCATTCTTCATTGCCATCTATAGAATCTTTTTCATAACTCTCTTGAAATATCATGGAACTTCCAATACACCCATTAAAAATGTCATCTTGCAAAGACATCAGACAGTGAGCAGTGAATGGGATGAACATTTAAATTTCTTCAAAATGTGTATGTATGCGTCGAAATTTGACATGGTTAGACTAGAAACATGACTTGACTGTAGGGTAGGGTTTCAAGACTCAAAGATGTCTGATGTCCCCACATAATCTTTGATATCGTCCATGTTTGTAGCAACATTCATAACGATTGTCTCATTTTCATCATTCGTTGTTTCCATTTGTAGAATATTTGTTGGAACTCTCTCGAAATGTCATGAAACTTCCAATTCACTGATGTAGGAGCATCGCCAACATCAAGCGAGCCAGCGTGGAGACAAGCGAACAGCTGGACAAGTGCCATCACGAATTTTGAAATTGCCTTGAAGTTGTTGCGCAATATTAAATGAAGTTATTAAGAAGGAGCACACTTGTATAATGTAAACATACCTTGAGCAATTCACTCTCGTCCTTAGTAGGTAGAAGGCATTTAAAGTAGTTAATGCAGGTAGATAGGATTTAATTCTAGATTAGACAGTTTTAGAGTGCAAGAGGGAAATGGGATATAGACACGCTCATTGTGTATTGTAATATTAGCAGAAGACATTAGAATGAAGCAACATTGTAGAGAAGAGAAAGAGCATGCAGAGAGTTGTGTAATAACACCCATGTACAGATATTTTGATTAATAGAAAGAGTTTGATTCAAATTCATGGTTTTGTGTTTATTCTTTGTGTATTGATGTTGAATGATATGCTCATGAATGTTTGTTTCCTATTATACACTTTCTTTATGTACTATGTGTATGATTTCATGCTTTGAGTTTGAAGTCTGAAAGGAAGAAGGAATGAGTTTCAATTGTTTCTCTATCTGAGCAAGAGTTCCTATAAAGACTGTAGTCGAAGTGTCCGCAAGGAGTACGTTGACAGAGGGTTCAGATAGGGTAACTTTGTTCTCATTCACCCAGAAGGTGCAGTTGGGAACAAGAGCCATGCAAGGAGTGTGCAGGCCAATTGAAGTCTTAGAGTTTCGAGTCTGAGAAAAGAGTTGAGAGATTGTTGTTGTAGGTGTG
Organism: Picea engelmannii; assembly: GCA_009831015.1. Lineage (NCBI taxonomy): Eukaryota > Viridiplantae > Streptophyta > Pinopsida > Pinales > Pinaceae > Picea > Picea engelmannii. The sequence continues at coordinate 770,839 of ML778406.1, forward strand.
CGCAGGGTCGAAATGATTCAACACTTCAAAGTGTCTAAAGGTTTCCGCAAGGAGTGCACGCAAGATTCTTTTCTAAGACTCGGAATTGAAGACAGTTCAGAAGGGTCTGAAGTCTTCAAAAGGTTGGTGGAGGCAGGAAAAAGGCCAAGTATCTTGAAGTTTTCAAGAGGCGTCGTAAGTTCACGCTGCAAGTAGACAAGTTGTGGAGGAACACTTAGTTATTCATAGAATCGCCAAGGAGGGACAAATGGTCGGAGTTCTCACAGGAGAATTCATGAATTTCCGTGAGCCATTAGATCTCACAGAAGAGCAAGGGAAATATGACCAGTATTTCAGAAGGTGTGAGCTTAGGAGGGATAGAACCATCAATCCAAAGTAGCAGAGCCGTTGGATTTATGCGTGGAATTCCATATTGGAGTTTTGAGGGTGGAAGTTTCATAAACATTGCAACAGGAATCGCGATATCCTGATAACTAAGAGGATAGTGTGGGCCATGGAGAAGCCGGTGAGTGGAAAGGTGGCATGTTATTTCAGGTTTTCGTGGAAGGTGAAGTCCCGAAAACTTTGCATTCAGAATTCGCGATACCGTGAAGTCCGAAATGCCGATGGAGTGAAGGACCATTAAAAAGTCAACCACACAAGTGTATCGGTAAATCAGGATTCAAGAGTCGGTAAGACGAGTTGTTCGACATCACAAGTGCCAAAATCGCGATAAGGAAAATCCCGAAGGCAAAAGGGAAAGGTCAGCGTTGAATATTTCGAGAGTCGGGGATTCAAGAATCCAACGCTTGACCACTGACCTCGCGAAGTCACGAAGTTTGATCCCCCAAGTGTAAAGAGGGGATCCCATGAGAGTTGTTGTGGGTGTAGATTTCCCGATAGGGAAATGGAAGAGCCGGTTAGAGTTCTTCGGGCCAAGGAGAAGGAAAGATTCTGTGTGCATGTCCACCTTCCGACCTGCGGGTTGTGAGGTTACGGGCATCTCCGTCAGGCTGGTATCAGAGCACAGAAAGTTTCTTTTCTTTTTGTAGCAGAGAAGAAGAAAGAGAATTCACCATACCGCCAAGGAGAAGAGATAGGAAAACATATGATCCACTAGAGGATAGGGAGATGTCGAGAAGAAGAGGTAGGTAGATGATAGATCCAGCTATGGAGAGAGAGATGCGTGATCTACGAGCTAGACTCGAAGACATGGAGACAACGCAAAGACGCACAGTCAGTGAGGGGGTTCTGAGTGATTCCGAAAGAAAAGTTGAGGTTGATAATGAAGAAGAAGTTGCAGCTGAAGATGCATCAAATGAACGTTTGATTAGAGATATTTCAAGGATGGGTGCAAGAGAAAAGATGGGCATTCTAGTTTATGAGGGAAACTTGGATGCAGAGGAGCTTCTAGACTGGATTAGAGCTCTAGACACATACTTCGACTATGAATATGTCGAAGAGGACAAGAAAGTCAAGTATGTTGTCACGAGATTGAAAGGACATGCAACATTGTGGTGGGATGAAATACAAGCTGACAGACACTGCAAAGGCAAGAAGAAGATCAAGAGTTGGGATAGAATGATCGCGAAGATGAAGGCGAAATTCATCCCTAGAGATTATCAAATTACTCTGTTCAGGAGGATGCAGAACCTGAGACAGAAGATGATGATAGTGAAAGAATACACTGAGGAATTCTACAAGATGAACATCAGGGCAGGTCATCAAGAGAGCGATGATGAAAAGGTTTCTAGATATATGAATGGCCTAAGATATGATATCCAGGATGATATGAGCATGGTAACCATCCAAATGGTGGAAGATGCTTATCAGATGGCTCTGAAAGCGGAAGAGAAGCTGAGCCGAAAGCAGAGTCAGAGAGGCCGAGGCATAAGTCAGCCCAGAGGCAAATCAGTTGCCCAAGATAAATATCAGAAGCCCAAGGAGGACTGGAAGAAACCTCAGACTCGAACTAAGAGAGTTGGAACCTCACAGCGAGGGCCATATGTTGAACAGAGAGGGCAGTATACTGAGCAGAGAGGAGATTATGCTGACAACAACAATTTTCCTCATACTAGAGGTAGGGGAAGAGGAAGAGGTGGAGTAATAACATGCTTCACATGTGGAAAGAATGGGCACAAGTATTACGAGTGTCCAGATAAAAAGAAGGAAGGTGGAGAAGCTCACATCGCCGAAGCACAGAGGTGGGATGTTGAGGCAGAAGACGCTGAAGGTAGAAGATCGCTGATGATGCGAAAAGTCCTTTTGACACCAGAGAAGGAGGTGGAGAGTTCAGCCCAAGGGACCAGACTTCTTAGGACTTCTTGCAAGACCAAGGAAAGGGTATGCAAGGTCATTGTAGATAATGGTAGCACAGATAATCTCGTTTCTACAGAGATGGTAGAGAAGCTGGAGCTGGAGATGACTGATCATCCAAGCCCATACAGAGTTTGGTGGCTACAGAAAGGACACCAGGTAACTTTCACTAAACAATGTTTAGTTGAATTTAAGATAGGAGGATATAATGATAAGATATTGTGTGATGTCATTCCTCTGGATGTTTGTCATCTATTGTTGGGTAGACCATGGAAATATGACAGGAATGTGATTCATGATGGGAGAATGAACACATACACCCTAGAGAAGAATGGGAGGACTCACATGTTACATCCAATTAAGGATAAGGATGAGAAGCCAGAAGTAAGCAACATAGTACTTCTCATGAGTGGGAAGGAACTTCTTACGGAGGTCAAGAAGAAGGAAGATCCACAGTTCATTGTGGTTAGGAAACCAAAGATTGTTCTGACTAGCATGAGAATGGATGATTTACCAGAAGAAGTTTAGGAACTGCTGGAAGAGTTCGCTGATATAGTTGTGGAGGAATTACCTCGTTCGTTGCCACCGATTAGAAGTGTGAGTCGTCATATTGATCTCATACCAGGAGCCAATTTTCCAAACAAAGCTACGTACAAATTGATGCCGCAAGAGAATCAAGAGGTTAAAAGGCAATTCCAGGAGTTGTTGGAAAAAGGTTTAGTCAGGGAAATCTTGAGTCCATGTGTTGTTCCAACAGTACTCAGTCCGAAGAAAGATGGAGGCTGGAGGATGTGTACTGACTCGAGGGAGATTAACAAGATAACCATCAGGTACAGATTTCCATTACCGAGGATGGATGATCTGATGGATTGCTTAAGTGGAGCAAAGTATTTTTCAAAGATTGATCTAAAAAGCGGTTATCATCAGATTCACATGAGAGAAGGTGATGAGTGGAAGACAACATTCAAAACAAATGAAGGGTTGTATGAATGGCTTGTTATGCCATTTGGCTTAACAAATGTGCCGAGTACCTTCATGAGGTTGATGAACGATGTCCTGAGGGAGTTCATCGAAAAAATTGTCATTGTGTATTTGGATGACATACTGGTTTACAGTAAAATAGGGGCAGAGCATCTGAAGCATTTGGCTACAGTGATGCAGAGGTTACAACAGGAGAAGTTGTTGATAAACATGAATAAATCCTCATTCATGAAGACAGAGCTCATTTACTTAGGGTTTGTTATTTTGGAAAATGAGTTGAAGATGAACCCAGATAAGGTGGAGGTAAACAAGAATTGGCCATCACCAAGGAATATCTTCGAGGTGAGAAGTTTTCATGGATTAGCTAGTTTCTACCAAAAATTCATCAGGAATTTCAGTGGAATTAGTGCAACGATGATGGATACAGTGAAGAAAAGACACAAATATTTTTACTGGACTGTGGAGGCTAAGAGAAGTTTTAATCTGTTGAAGAGGAATATTACAGAACAACCAGTTTTGGTGTTTCCATATTTCCAGAAGACATTTCAAGTGAAATGCGATGCAAGCGGATTTTCAATCGGGGTAGTCTTGAGTCAGGAAGACAGGCCGATAGCATACTTCAACGAGAAGCTGAATGAAGCGAAAGTGAAATACTCCACTTATGATAAGGATTTCTATGCTATCATACAGGCATTAAAGAAATGGAGGCATTACTTGATCCCAAAGGAGTTTATCTTGTACAATGACAACCATGCACTGCAGTTTGTGACTCAACAGGAGAACTTGAATCAGAAACATGTCAAATGGGTTGAGTACATGCATAATTTCACTTTTGTGATTAAACATATTTCAGGTACTGCTAACAAAGTGGTTGATGCTTTGAGCAGGAAGTGTTTGTTGTTGTAGGAGTTCAGAGTCAAAACGTTGGGTTTTGATGATCTTAGGGACATGTACGCAGATGATCAGGATTTCAAGGAAGCGTATGAAGCAGCTGAGAATCCAGTTCTCAGAGATAGAAGCCAATGGGCTGAATACATGATCCAGGAAGGATTATTGTTCAAGGGTAATCAACTATGTATTCCAAAATTCTCCATGAGGGAGAACTTGTTGAAGGAGAAACACAGTGGAGGATTGGTAGGGCACTTTGGTCACGAAAAGACATTCGCAAAGCTGAATGAGTCATATTTTTGGTCGGGAATGCGAGCATACGTTAGGATATTCATGGACAGATTCAAAATTTGCCAGCATTCGAAGGGAAGGAAGCAGAATGTAGGATTCTGTCAACCATTGCCCATACCAGAAAGGTCGTGGGATGGAATTAGCATGGATTTCGTATTGGGGTTGCCAAGAACACAAAGAGGTGTTGATTCAATCTTTGTGGTGGTGGATATATTTTCCAAGATGGCACACTTCATTCCATTTCAGAAGACTAGTGACGCAACTCATATTGCGAACCTGTTTTTCAAAGAGGTCATTCGATTTCATGGTTTGCCAAAGAGCATAGTTTCAGATCGAGACACAAAGTTCATAGGGAATTTTTGGAGGACCTTATGGAAGAAGCTGGGAACTAACTTTTTATTTAGTTCGGCTTATCATCCTCAGACGGATGGGCAAACAGAAGTGGTGAACAGAAGTCTTGGAGACTTGCTGAGAATCTTGGTCACAGAACACCACAACCAATGGGACAATATATTACCACAAGAAGAGTTTGCTTATAATGACTCAGTTAACAGGAGCACAGGGAAGAGTCCATTTTAGATTGTCTATGGCATGCAGCTGAGAGAAATTTATGAACTGAGGGATTCAATAGACTGCGACTAGGAGTACTAGTGCAGAAGATTTCGCAGAGGCGATGAAGGAACTTCACGGTCAGGTGAAGGAGCGACTACAAAGTTCGAGCCAGGAATACAAGCGTAGAGCAGATCAACAGAGAAGACAACTTCAGTTTGAGGTTGCTGACTTGATCCTGTCACATTTGAGGAAAGAAAGGTTCTCGAGGGGAACATATAATAAGCTGAAGATGAAGAAAATTGGGCCATCTAGGGTCTTGAAGAAATTTGGGGCGAATGCTTATGAGATTGAATTACCCAATGGGATCGGAATTTCTTCAATATTCAATATCTCAGATTTGTACCCATATAGAGCTGGGGAATAAGGGATAGGAGATGAGCAGTCAGTGATCCAGTGGACAAGAATATGCCAGTTGCAGATAAGCCACAGATGGAGCGCATACTGGATAAAAGAGTGAGCAAGAAGACTAGGCGGAAAGTATACTTTGATTATTTGGTCAAGTGGAAGGGCCATCCAGTTGAAGATGCCAGCTAGGAGAACGAAGTAGAGATACAGAGGCATGGACAGACCATGTGTTATCTCATGGACAGGATCCCATGAAATTTTTCAAGCCAGGGAGTATGATGCAGGAGCATCACCAACATCAAGCGAGCCAGTGTGGAGACAAGCGGACAGCTGGACAAGCGTCATCACGAATTTTGAAATTGCCTTGAAGTTGTAGCGTAATCTTAAATGAAGTCATTAATAAGGAGCGCACTTGTATAATGTAAACAGACCTTGAGAAATTCGCTCTCGTCCTTAGTAAGTAGAAGTAATTTAAAGTAGTTAATGCAGGTATATAGGATTTAATTCTAGATTAGACAGTTTTAGAGCGCAAGAGGGAAACGGGATATAGACACCCTCATTGTGTATTGTAATATTAGTAGAAGACAATAGAATGAAGCAACATTGTAGAGAAGAGCAATATCATACAGAAAGCTATGTAAGAACACCCATGTACAAATGTTTGGATTAATAGAAAGAGTTTGATTAACATTCATGGTTTCGTGTTTGTTCTCTATGTATTGATGTTGAATGATATGTTGATGAATGTTTGCTTCCTATTATACATTTGCTTTATGTGTTGTGTGTATGATTTCATGCTTTGAGTTTGAAGTCTGAAAGGAAGAAGGAATGAGTTTCAATTGTTTCTCTATCTGAGCAAGAGTTCCTGCAAGGAGTGTAGTCGAAGTGTCCACAAGGAGTGCGTTGACAGAGGGTTCAGATAGGGTAACATTGCTCTCATTCACCCAGAAGGTGCAGTTGGGCACAGGAGCCGTGCAAGGAGTGCGCAGGCCAAGTGAAGTCTCAGAGTTGTGAGTCTGAGCAAAGCATTGAGAGAAGGCTGTTGCAGGTGTGCGGAGGGTCAAAAGGATTCAGCACTTGGAAGTTTCTGAAGGTTGCCTCAAGGAGTGCACACAAGAGTCTTTTCTAAGACTCGGAATTGAAGACAATTCAGAAGGGTATAAAATCTTCAAAAGGTCGATGGAGGAAGGAAAAAGGCCAAGTATCTTGAAGTTTTCAAGAGGTGTCGTAAGTTCATGCCACAAGTGGACAAGTTGTGGAGGAACACTTAGTTATTCATAGAATCGCCAAGGAGGGACGAACGATCGGAGTTCTCGGAGGATAATTTGTGAATTTTCGTGAGCCGTTAGATCTTACAGAAGAGCAGGAGAAATATGACCAATATTTTAGAAGGTGTGAGCTCAGGATGGATAGAACTGTCGATCCAAGGTAGTAGAGTTGTTGGATTTACGCATGGAATTTCATATCATAGTTTCGAGGGTGGAAGATCCGTAAACATTGCAACAGGAATCATGATATTCTGAAATGGGATATCCCGACAGCTAAGAGGATAGTGTGGGCCACAGAGAAGTCGGTGAGTGGACAGGTGGCACGCTATTTCAGGTTTTCATGGAAGGTGAAGTCCTGAAAAATTTTCATTCAGGATTCGCGATACTGCGAAGTCCGAAATGTCGATGGAGTGAAGGACCATTGAAAATTCGACCGCGTGAGTGTATCAGAGTATCGGTAAATCAGGGTTCGGGATTCGGTAAGACGAGTTGTTCGACATCACGAGTGTCGAAATCGCGATAAGGAAAATCCCGAAGGCAAATGGGAAAGGTCAGCGTTGAATATTTTGGGAGTCAGGGATTTGACAATCCAATGCTCGACCACTGACCTCGTGAAGTCGCAAAGTCCGATCACCCAAGTGTAAAGAGGGGATCCATTGGGAGTTGTTGTGGGTGTAGATTTCCTGATAGGGAAATAGAAGAGACGGTTAGAGTTCTTCGGGCCGATGAGAAGGAAAGATCATATGTGCATGTCAACCTTCCAACCTGCGAGTTGTGAGGTTGTGGGCATTGCCATCATTCACCCACCACAAATTTCATGCACTGACCAAGCATAGTGAGCAGCGAATGGGGCCAATGTTGAAATTTATTCAATATGTGCTTGTATGCATTGAAATTTGACATGTTTATACTAGACACATTCCTTGATAGTATGCGATGGTTTCAATACTTAAGGATGTCTGATGTCCCCACATAATCTTTGAGATCATCCAAGTTTGAAACAAAATTCATAACGTCTCATTGTCATCATTATTTATTTCCATCTGTAGAATATTTGTTGGAACTCTCTTGAAATGTCATGGAACTTCCAATTCACCCACCACAAATGTTATGCACTAACCCCACATAGTTAGAAATGAATGGGGACAATGTTGAAATTTCTTCAATATGTGCCTATATGCATTGAAATTTGACATGGTTAGACTAGACACATGCCTTGACAATATGGGAGTGTTTCAAGACTCAAGTATGTATGATTTCCCCACATAATCTTTGAGAGCATCCTCATTTGCATCAACATTCATCATGATGCACCTCTCATTGTCATCATTCATCATTCCCTTCCATAGAATCATTGTCAGAACTATATTTAAATTTGGCATGGAACTTCCAATACATCCATCACAAATTTATTCCACCGAACCCGCACAGTGAGAAGTGAATGGGCCCAACGTTGAATTTTTTTCAATCTGTTCCTGTATGCGTTGCAATTTGACATGGTTAGACTATATAGTTGCCTTGATGGTATGGGAGGGTTTCAAGACTTAAGGATGTTTGATCTCCACGAATAATATTTGATATCATCCATGTTTGCATCAATGTTCAATATAATAGATGTATCATTGCCATCATTCGATATTTCCATCTATATAATCTTTGTCCTAACTCTCTTGAAATGTCATGGAACTTCCAATACACCCATCACCAATGTCATCTTGCTTTGACCTCACACAATGAGCAGTGAATGGGGCCAATGTTGAAATTTCTTCAAACTGTACATGTATGCATTGAAATTCGACTTGGTTAGACTAGAAACATGCCTTGACGGTATGGGAGGGTTTCAAGACTCAAGGATGTCTGATGTCCCCACATTATCTTTGAAATCATCCATGTTTGCATCCACTTCATAATGGATGTCTCATTGCTATCATTCATCATTTCCATATGTATAATCTTTGTTGCAACTCTCTTGAAATGTCATGGAACTTCCAATTCACCCACCACAAATTTCATGCACTGACCCCACATAGTGAGCACTGAATGGGGCCAACGTTGAAATTTCTTGAATATGTTTGTGTATGCATAAAAAATTTACATGGTTAGAATAGACACATGCCTTGACATTATGGTAGAGTTTCAAGACTCAAGGATGTATGATGTACCCACATAATATTTTAGATCATCCACATTTTCATCAACGTTCATCATGCATGTCTCATTGTCAATGTTTGTCATTCCCTTCTATAGAATTATTGTTGGAACTATCTTGAAATTTGACATGGAACAAACTATCTATGTCAAATTTCAATGCATGTAAAATGTGAACAAAGTATACATGTCAAATTTCGGTGCATATAGAAGTATTTTCAAAAAATTTCAACGTTGGCCCCATTCACAAGTCATTGTTTCCCATCATGTGTTCTAGCCCTAGTACAATGTCTTTTAATAGTTGTTTCCTTTAAAATTCGATCGAGAAAATTAAAACGAAATGAGGACGAGATGACATGGTATATAGAGTGGGTCTGTGAGTCATATTTGAGTATAAATATGAATGAATGAATTTCTCTTGGTTTCGATAATAATTTATTTTGTAATAAGAAGGGTCAACCACGTGAAGGTGGAAGCTCATATGGCCCCTCCCCCCTCTCACATTGCTCTCAATTCCTCCATACCTAATCTATAAAATAAAAATAAAAACAAAAGAAACAAAGTAATCATGCTTAGAAACTACCAAAACAAAAAAGAAATAAAACTTAAGAACATGTAATTAACCCACATAAAAAATTATTTAAAGAGAATAATTCATACAAATTAAAATATCTAGTTACGTGCCTCATCGACCAACACAACATTTGTATCATCCTTCTTATGTATATTCTTCTTGATCATCCAACTCAACACCTGTATCAACATCTAGTTCATAAACAATGTTGAAAGGATTTATGATATCATCATCATCATCAATGTCATTTTCAAGAATATCTTCATCGATATCTTCATCAAGAACTGACGCATTGTCTCCTACGCCTGGTTCATCTTGTTCGTCTTCTTCACCTTTTGACCCATATTCTTCCTGCTCTAGCTCTACATCATCTTCTTCTTCAATATCATCTTCTTCATCTACAGTATAATTTAGTGCCCTTCCACTTGGATCATATCTAACAACAAATGACCAATCCCTCTTACCTGGAACCATTGAGTAAAAGACTTGTTCACATTGACTTGGAAAAACATAACAGTCATTTTTTTTTTCAAAAAACGTTGTTTTAATCATCGAAAATCCATTGTCATGTTGAATAACGGTTCTTTCCTCATCATGTTCATGCATTTGTAACCTATATCATTTGACATCGAACAAAACTAATTTCAAGGAATTAAAGTCACACTCAATTATACCATTCAAAAACTGATAGTATATATTTTCATATTCTCGAGGATGTGTGTCACTCCTAGAGGAAACATTAGTGACCTAGAATACTAAAGTTATCCCACTATCAAAAAAAAATCCGGTTTCATCCAATTGTTTTATGCGAATTTTACGACCAATTCAAACAGTTCTTTCCATCATAACCTATCGTCATGACGTTCTTTACATCTATAAATCCATACCTTCATCCAATCAATATTGTTTGCAATGTATAAATGTAGTGCATCCCAATCTTGAGAAACTAACCGATTAAAAAATCACAATTCGCCAATATTAAATATTAGTTATAATCATGGTAAATATTAATAAATGATGAAAGAAAAAATATTAAATGAGTATAATCATATACACAAAAAATGAAAAAAATATATATTTATTAAAAATATCCAGAATTTAATTACCTCTCACTTTCTTCATTGTACCTTTCCCCAACAACTGCTCCCTTTCAAATTTTTTGATGGAGTTCACATCCCAAATGAAATCCACTGCATGCATAGCTTGCACTGCTAATTTAGGAAGATACTAACTAATATACACCATGGATTCATATAACATATATCCCTCCACCATAGAACCCTTAGGACGTGCTCTTTGTCTAACCAAAGCCTTCAATAATTTCAAGTGTCTCTCCACCATCCACATTGACCTTCTATGTACAAGTCCAGACATTTCAATCTCCTAAACTTGGTGTATGAGGTAGTGTTATTATGCATTGAAAAATGTTGGAGGTAGATACTTATGCATTTCACACATTAGCCGAGGAATTTCTCTCTTCCAATACTTTATATCGTCTTCATAGATTTCTTTCAATGAAAACCATATACAAATAATGACGCAAGAAAATAACATGTTTCAACAAAACAGATAAATACATATTAGATTACAAGTAAAACACATGTCATTAAGTACAACAAAAAATTAATTTTTTTTTTTTCATATATATTGCAGCTACTTACCTCATGTATTTTCCAATATCATATATAACTTGTTTGACGTTGTTGTCAAATTCGTTTGGGAGAGATAGAGGTAGAACATACTGTAATAGTAAAAATGAATCGTTACTTGTTCAAAACTAGACAAAAAAATAAAAATCTCAAAAAATGTATACGACCAATATATAAATATGAATACTAAAATGATTAATTACCTTAATGAAGGTATGCCAATCATGTGTCTTTACCCCACCAAACTCACCTTTCTTCATTAAGATATTCTTTATGTTTGACCAAAAACCTGTGGGAAATTTAATTTTTTGAATGACATCTTTTACACCATTTTTTTGTTGCTCCATTAATAACCATGGAAGGTTATTTTTGTCTCCATCTTTATTTTATCGGATCACACTTTTCATTGCATGATTGGCTTCCCAAATGTCATTACAACTTTTGATAATTTTTTCTTTATCCCTCCTGCCATCTATGATTCGCCATAATGTTTCTGTCAAATTATTCCGGATATGCATTGTATCAAATAAATGAACTATTTTTAGGTCCTTATAGTAAGGAAACCTCATTAATTGAGTGGGATAACATTTCATTCCTTATGGAAGCCTATTATTACTACCTTCATGACAACGACATTGATGAAGCATAAAAAAAATGAAAAAACTATTTATCAAATGCTGTAAAATAAAATGAATAATTAAAATAAAACTTCAAAACATGATTCCATTTATGATACATAAACAAAATGTGTACCTCGAGGATTAATTCTGTCATATTCCAACTTCCATAGGTGAGGTGTTACTCTTTGTGGTTTTAGTCCAATCTCTTATTTCCCATTGAAAATATATTTTTCAGTAGTATGATGCTTATGGTTCTTAGACATGAAGTGTCTATACTCATCAAACACCTCCTTTCCTAAATTGTTTGACCTATGATATTTCATCTTAGGACCACAAAATGGACATGAAAATTTACCCTTTGTTTGAAGACCTACAACAGATGGATTAATGTGAATTATTAATATACAAAATAATTATTTAAACAACATGCATGATATATTCAATTAATTATATACTATTCAAGTGTGAAATATGGAACGTTACATAACACAAAAATGTGTTAGTCCTGGGGCATCATGAATTGTCCATAAAAGTGTCCCATGACATTGAAATCTCTTCTTCCCAATTGGTTTACAGATGTCATACATAGTGATTCCCTCCCATAACTTTAGCTCGTCGATAAGAGGCTCGATATACACATTTATATCTTTAACTTGGTACTTACCTAATTGTTTGAAATTAAATGAAATTACTACCATAGTATGTATATATATCTAAATAAATAAATAAAATATGTTAGGCAAAAAAATAAAATAAAATGAAAAATTTTAATTTGAAAAATTAATGTAAACAAATACCTAGAATAATCATTGTCAACATTATGTGCTCCCTCTTTATTTACATCCAAGGAGGAATGTTATTTTTAATAACAAAAATGGGCCACACTGTGTAAACAAAATGAAGCTCTCCAAATGGATTAACACCATCAGTTTCCAATGAAAGCCTAACATTACGAGGTTCATCTGTAAATTCTGGTTGTTTTGCGTCAATTTCCTTAAATGCATAACCATCTGCAGGCATTCAAAGAACACCATATTCAATTCTCTTTCATTCATGGTAATACATAAATTGTGTTATGTTTTGGCACCAGAACAATCGTTGCAAACGTGGAATTATGAGAATATGTTGAAGAACCTTTCGAGGGACCATTTTTGTTAGTTGATCGGTTCAATATCTATTGATAACACATACCGAGCATTATGTTTTTGATGCATGTTTTCCATGCATCTATACTTTGATACTCCATTCCAATGTCTTTCATAATGGCATGTAAATCTTTTTTTTTTTTTTTTTCTGGGGGAATCGACAACTCGCGGTTATCGTACTCGCGTGACATGGGGTCGATCCCCAAGCGGCTACCACAATAACCCCAGGTGCAACCACCAAGCCCGCAAGAATGGCTCACGAGTAAGTCTAGATGAGAATCAAACATGAGACTTCATTTACAAATTTCTGTCCATTTACACGACACTTGTCAATCCGTCTACACCCGTGCGGGCAATGGCATGTAAATCTTGATATGTGCAAGGTAAAATATTTGATGAGGGTAATAAGAATTCACATAACAATCTAAAACATAAAAAATAAATAGTTAATGTAAATAATAGTAATTGTAAATATTGCATTTTTATTTTTTACATTAATTAACACTAAAAAAATGGGGAAAAATCAACCTTTATGTAGATTTGATGAAACATAATACATACCTTAGGATTTTTGTCATACAAGTGTTCGACAAATGATTCGTAACTTTCAAGTTCACCAACAACAATGTAGTGGAGAGAATATTTTCTCTTTACCCTTTATAAAGTCATTTATTTTCCTTTTCAATCAGAGGTTCATCATAAATATCATCACTATTGTCCCCGTGATCCTCATATGTATGACTGAATAAGTCTTGGATCATTTTATTTGTCCCATCATATCGAACTATGTTATTATTGTCATCTACTTCCATCGGATCATTAACTTGATCTTCATTATTTGCTTCAAGTTTTTCATCTTGTACTACAACATCATTTATGCTACTACTTGGTGCTTTGTGCATAAAGTTGTGGGGGAAATCTAGCTTTATAATTACAAACAATCATGAAAAATTAGTGCATGTATAAAAAAATATAAAATTTTGAGAATACAATAAACATTAAAACAGATAATGAATGTACATATAGCTAATTACCATGGGACAATATTCATTTGATCCCCCGTCCATGTGCCCATATTTTCTACAAATTTTTTTAGCTATTTCTATTAAAACTCTTTTGGGACGTCTAGTACAACAATTTTTGCAAGGGAAATAATATTTACCATTACCCTTTTCACCCTCTTTAATTTTTTTCCCATCTCTAATGTTTTCTGACATTCTTCCCCACAGAAATATACTAAAAACAATACTTGTTTTTTCTTTGTCAAGAACATAGGCTTATACCCTTTTTTAAGTGTCGTTATTATAGTAGACTTGTCACAATATACGTAAATGCAGCATATTTATAGATTTTATAAATTCTCAATTCCGACGATAGTTGACCAAGTCAAAGTTAACTTGGTCAAATACTAGGTGATTATTGGGTGGGGAAAAACTAGTTTCCATAACATCACAAGTGTGATGAAAATTTTACCAAGGTCGCCAGAGAGATGAAAATACAATGTCGTCGCAATAGTGACGCATGTCTATAGTACGTTGCAAGAGAGATGTTATCAGGAAATATGGAGAAAAAAATTTAAAATTTTCTATATTTTTCGACAGTATGGCCAATTTTGTCCATAACGTCGCAAATAGAACGTCAAAATTTTTCCAATATGTACTAGTGATGCAATTGAAGATGATGATCCACCCAATAAGTTAACTAAATAAGAGATTGAATATTATGTTTTGTGACACCTGGAGAGGATACTAGACTCATAGATAGTGGTTCATCTAAGCACATGACAGGCCATAAAGATATTCTCTCTACCCTAATAGAAAAGGACTTCCGCTAGAAAACTTCACTTGGAGAGTACCTGATGCCAATTCCCTTCCTCACAACCTATAGGTCGGAAGGCCCGCGTCAGCTCAGGATCTTTTCTTCTTCCTTGGCCCAAAGAACTGTAACGCTCTTCTATTTCAGGGTCCGGAAATCTGCACCCACAGAACTTTTCACACGATCCTCTCTCTGCACTCGGAGGATCGGACTTCCCGACTTCGTGAGTTCAGTGGCCGAGAATTGTACCCTTGAGTCCCTGAGACCCAACGACAGTCAACGCTGACCTTCCCTTCTAATTCAGAACTTTTCTTATCGCTATTTCTGCACTCGCGATATCAAACAACTCACTTTACCGACTCCCGACTCTCAATATACTGAAACCCTGATGCACGTGTGAGTTAACTATTCAACAGTCCTTCACTCCATCGACATTTCAGAGTTCACAATATCGCGAATCCAGATGTTATTCTATCGGGACTTCTCGCTGCAAAACCCCGATAAGGCGTGCCACTTGTCTACCTGCTGACCCTTGTGGTCCACACTGTTCCTTTAGATATCAGGATATCGCATTTCGCGATTTCGCGATTCCCATTGCCAAAGCTTTGACTCTTCCCCTCACAAAATCCCGATAGGTGATTCCGCGAGTGATCCAGTGGCCCTGGTTGGCTTGGATCAACGGCTCTATCCCTCCTGAGCTTTTAACCTCTCAAGAATACCTACAGTATCTCTCCTGCACCTCCTTAAGATCTGGGGACTCAAGGGATATCGCGAATCCTCCTCGGAGAATTCCAACCTTCCGTCCGTTCCTCCTTGACAATTTCTGTGAAGGACTATGTGCTCCTCCGAGGAACTCATCCACCTGCGTGCAAACTTGCGATGCTTCTTACAGACTTTCAGTCGCAGCTTCCCTGTGCTTCCGTTCAATGGATTTGAAGGCACTACCCTTCCTGAGCTTTTCCATGACTTTCAAGTCCTTCAGAAAAACTCTTGCACACACTCCTTGCGGAAAACCTTCAACCACCTCTAAGTGTTGAAGTCCCTCAACGCTGCGCACACCTGCAGTAGTAGTCCTTCGATGTTCACTCAAGTCCACAACCGTGAGACTTCACTTGGCCTGCGCACTCCTTGCATGGCTCCTGTGCCTATCTTCACTTCTGCGGAAATGAGAACAAAAGCTACCTATCTGAAACCTCTGTCAATGCACTCCTTGAGGACACTTCGACTGCACTCCTTGCAGGAATTCTCTGGCTCAAATAGAGAAACAATTGAAACTCATTCCCATTTCCCTTCAGACTTCAAACTCAAATATGAAATCTTATACACAACATATAAAGCAAATGTATAACAAGAAGCAAACATTCATGAGCATATCATTCAACATCAATATACAGAGAACAACACAAACCATGAATTTGAATCAACCTCTTCTATTAATTCAATTATTTGTACATGGGTGTTCTTACACAGCTCTCTAGTTCTTCTATGCTCTGCCTCCATAATAATGTTACAATGCACAATGAGGGTGTCTATATCCCGTTTCCCTCTTGCGCTCTCAAACAGTCTAATCTAGAATTAAATTCTATCTACCTGCATTAACTACTTTAAATGCCTTCTACCTACTAAGGATGAGAGCTAATGGCTCAAGGTCTAATTACATTATACAAGTGCACTTCATCTTAATGACTTCATTTAAGATTGTGCAACAACTTCAAGGTGTTTTCAAAATTTTTGTTGGCGCTCGTCCAGCTGTCCGTTGTCTTCCGCGCTGGCTCGCTTGATGTGGGAGATGCTCCTGCATCATACTCCCTCACTTGAAAACTTTAATGGGCTCCTGTCCATGAGCTCCTGCATGGTATGTCCATGCTTTTGTATTTCTTCTTCAGTCTCCCAACTGACATATTCAACTGGATGGTTCTTCCACTTGACCAGATACTCAAAGTATTCTTTCCTCCTGGTCTTCTTGCTAATTCTCTTATCCAGTATGCACTCCATCTGCGAATTCTTTGCAACTAGCACTTGCTTCAGCCACTGGATCACTAGCTTCTCATCTCCAGTTTCTGTTTTCTCAACTTTATATGGGTACAAATCCGAGATATTGAATATTGGAGAAATTTCGATCCCATCGGGTAATTCAATCTCATAAGCATTTGCCCCAATTTTCTTCAAGACCCTACATGGCCCAATTTTCTTCATATTCAACTTATTGTATGTTCCTCTCGGGAACCTTTCTTTCCTCAAATGTGCTAGAACCATATCACCAACCTCAAACTGATGTTGTCTTCTATGATGATCGGCTCTGCGCTTATACTCTTGACTTGAATTCTGCAATCGTTGCTTCACCTGGCTGTGAAGTTCTTTCATCACCTCTGTGAATTCTTCTGCACTAGCTCTTCTAGTCGTAGTTTGTTCTGAATCCCTCAGTTTAGAAATTCCCCTCGGCTGCATGCCATAAACAACCTGAAATGGACTCTGCCCTGTGCTTTTGTTAATTGAGTTGTTATAAGAAAACTCTGCCTGTGGTAATATGTTGTCCCACTGGCTATGGTGCTCTGTCACCAAGATTCTCAGCAAGTCTCCCAGACTTCTGTTTACCACTTCTGTCTGTCCATCCGTCTGAGGATGATAAGCCTAACTAAATGCCAAGTTAGTTCCCAGCTTCTTCCATAAGGTCCTCCAAAAATTTCCTATGAATTTGGTGTCTCGATCCGAAACTATACTCTTCGGCAACCCATGAAGTCGAATGACCTCTTTGAAAAATGATTCGCAATGTGAGTTGCATCACTAGTCTTATGACATGGTATGAAGTGTGCCATTTTGGAAAATCTATCCACCACCACAAAGATTGAGTCAACACCTCTTTGTGTTCTTGGCAACCCCAATGCAAAATTTATGCTTATTGCATCCCACGACCTTTCTGGTATGGGAAATGGTTGATAAAACCCCGCATTATTCTTCCTTCCCTTCGAATGCTAGCAAATTCTGCATCCGTCTACAAATATCTTGACATCTGCTCGCATTCCTAGCCAAAAATATGACTCGTTCAACTTTGTGAATGTCTTGTCATGACCAAAATGCCCTGCCAATCCTCCACTGTGTTTCTCCTTCAGCAGATTCTCCCTCATGGAGCATTTCAGAATACACAGTTGATTGCCTCTAAACAACAATCCCTCCTGGATCATATAATCTTTCCAAGGGATTTTATCTCTGAGAATTGGATTCTCAGTTGCTTCATACGCCTCTCCAAAATCCTGATCATCTGCGTACATGTCCCTAAGGTCATCAAAACCCAACGTTTTGACTCTAAACTCCTGCAACAACAAACACTCCCTGCTCAAAGCATCAACAACTTTGTTAGTAGTACCAGAAATATGTTTAATCACAAATGTGAAGTTCTGCATATACTCAACCCATTTGACATGTTTCTGATTCAACTTCTCCTGTTGAGTCACAAACTGCAGTGCATGATTGTCGCTGTACAAAACAAACTCTTTGGGAATCAAGTAATGCCTCCATTTCTTCAATGCCTATATGATAGCATAGAACTCCTTGTCATAAGTGGAGTACTTCACTTTCACCTCATTCAGCTTCTCGCTGAAATATTCTACTGGCCTTCTTGACTCAAGACTACTCCTATGGCGAATCCACTTGCATCGCATTTCACTTGAAATGTCTTCTGGAAATCCGGCAACAGTAGAACTGGTTGTTCCGTAATATTCCTTTTCAATAGATTAAAACTTTTCTCAGCTTCTTCAGTCCAGTGAAAAGACTTATGTCTTTTCTTCACTGTATCCATCATTGCAGCACTAATTCCACTAAAATTCCTGATGAACTTTTGGTAGAAACTAGATAATCCGTGAAAACTCCTCACCTCAAAGATATTCTTCGGTGATGGCCAATTCTTGATTACCTCCACCTTATCCGAATCCATCCTCAACTCATTTGCTGAAATAACAAACCCCAAGTAAATGCGCTTTGTCTTCATGAATGAGGACTTCTTCATGTTTATCAACAACTTCTCCTGTTGTAATTTCTACATCACTGTAGCCAAATGCTTCAGATACTCTGCCACTGTCTTACTGTAAACCAGTATGTCATCCAAATACACAATGATAAATTTTCTGATGAACTCCCTCAGGACTTCATTCATCAAAGTCATGAAGGTACTTGGTGCAGTTGTTAAGCCAAACAGCATAACAAGCCATTCATACAACCCTTCATTTTTTTTGAATGCGGTCTTCCATTCGTCACCTTCTCTCATGTGGATCTGGTGATAACCTCTTTTCAAATCTATCTTTGAAAAATATCTTGCTCCACTCAAGAAATCCATCAGATCATCCATCCTTGGCAATGGAAATCTGTACCTGATGGTTATCTTATTTATCACTCTCGAGTCAGTACACATCCTCCAGCCTCCGTCTTTCTTTGGACTGAGTATTGTTTGAATAGCACATGGACTCAAGCTTTCACTGACCAATCCTTTGTCCAACAAATCCTGGACTTTCCTTTTAACCTCTTCATTCTCTTGCGGCGTCAATCTGTAAGCGACTTTGTTTGGAAAACTAGCTCCTAGTATGAGATCAATATGATGACTCACACTTTTAATCGGCAGCAACGAACGAGGTAATTCGTCCACTATAATATCAACGAACTCTTCCAGCAGTTCCTAAACTTCTTTTGGTAAATCATCCACTCTGGTGCTAGTCAGACCAATCTTCATCTTTCTGACCACAATGAACTGTGGATCCTCCTTCTTCTTCACCTCTGTAAGAAGTTCCTTCCCACTCATGAGAAGTACAGTTTTGCTTACTTCCAGTTTCACCTCCTTATCCTTAATTGGAAGTAACATGTGTGTCCTCCCATTCTTCTCTAGGGTGTATGTGTTCATTTGCCCATCATGAATCACATTCCTGTCATATTTCCATGGTCTACCCAGAAATAGATGAAAAACATCCATAGGAATGACATCACATAAGGTCTTATCATTATATCCACCTATCTTGAATTCAACCAAGAATTGTTTAGTGACAGATACTTGGTGTCCTTTTTGTAGCCACGAAACTCTGTATGGGCTTGGATGATCAGTCATCTCCGGCTCTAGCTTCTCTACCATCTCTGTAGAAATGTGATTATCCGTGCTACCACTATCGACAATGACCTTGCATACCATGTCCTTGGTCTTGCAAGCAGTCCTGAAAAGTCTGGTCCTTTGGACTGAACTCTCCACCTCCTTCTTGGGTGTCAAAAGGACTTTTCTCATCATCAGAGATCTTCCACCTTCAGCGTCTTCTGCTTCAACATCCCACCTCTGTGCCTTGGTGATGTGAGCTTCTCCAATGTCCTTCTTTTTATCTGGACACTCGTAAGACTTGTGCCCATTCTTCCCGCATGTGAAGCATGTGATTACTCCACCTCTTCTTCTTCCTCTACGTCTAGTACGAGGAAAAGTGTCATTGTCAGCATAATCTCCTCTCTACTCAGTATGTTTACCTCTCTGTGAGGCTCCACCTCTCTCATTTCATGTCTGAGGTTTCTTCCATTCCTCCTTGGGCTTCTGATATTTGTCCTGGGCAACTGATTTGCCTCCGGGCTGACTTCTGGCTCAGGCCCTCTGAATCTTCTTTCGGCTCAGCTTCTCTTCTTCTTTCGGAGCCATCTAATAAGCACCTTCCACCATTCAGATGGTTACCATGCTCATCTCGTCCTGGATGTCATATCTTAGGCCATTCATATATCTGGCAACTTTTTCATCATCGCTCTCCCGATGACCTGCCCTGATGTTCAGTTTATAGAATTCCTCAGTGTATTCTTTCACTGTCATTAGCTTCTGTCTTAGGTTCTGCATTCTTCTGAACAGAGTAATTTGATAGTCCCTGGGGATGAATTTCTCCTTCATCTTCGCGATCATTCTATCCCAGCTCTTGATCTTCTTCTTTCCCTTGCAACATCTGTCATCTTGTAGTTCATCCCACCACAATGATGCATGTCCCTTCAAGCATGTGACAGCATGCTTGACTTTCTTGTCCTCCTCAACATCTTCATAGTCTAAGTATGTGTCTAGAGCTCTAATCCAGTCTAGAAGCTCCTCTGCATCCAAGTTTCCCTTGTAAACTAGAATCTCCATCTTCGCTTTTGCACCCATCCTTGCAATAGCTCTGATCAAACATTCATTTGATGCATCTTCAGCTGCAACTTCTTCTTCACGTTCAGCCTCAACTGACTGTGCATATTTGCTCTGTCTCCATGTCTTCGAGTCTAGCTTGCATATCACGCATCTGTCTCTGCATGACTGGATCAGTCATCTACTGACCTCTTCTTCTCGGCATTTCCCTATCCTCTGGATTGGGTGATTGTCTCTCTCTTCTTGGTGGCATGGTGAATTCTCTTTCTCTGCTACAGAAAGCAAAGAATCTTCCTGTGCTCTGATACCACTTGATGCCAACGCCCTTCCTCACAACCCACAGGTTGGAAGGCCTACGTTAGCTTAGGATATTTTCTTCTTCCTCGACCTGAAGAACTGTAACGCTCTTCTATTTCCCGGTCGGGAAATATGCACCCACAGAACTTTTCGCACGATCCCCTCTCTGCACTCGGAGGATCGAACTTTGTGACTTCGCGAGGTTAGTGGCCGAGCATTGTACCCTCGAGTCCCCGAGACCCAACGACAGTCAACGCTGACCTTCCCTTCTAATTCAGAACTTTTCTTATCGCGATTTCGCCACTCGCAATATCAAACAACTCACTTTACCGACTCCCGACTCTCGATATACCGAAACCCCGACGCATGTGCGAGTTGACTATTCAACGGTCCTTCACTCCATCGACATTTTGGAGTTCGTAATATCGCGAATCCGGATTCTATTGTATCGGGACTTCTCCCTGCGAAACCCCGATAAGGCGTGCCACCTATCTACCTGCTGACCCTTATGGCCCACACTGTTCCTTTAGCCGTTGGGATATCACGTTTCACGATTTCATGATTCTCATTTCCCAACCTTCGATTCTTCCCCTCACAAAATCCCGATAGGTGATTCCACGAGTGATCCAACGGCCTTGGCTGGCTTGGATCAACGGATCTATCCCTCCTAAGTTTTTAACCTCTCAGAAATACCTGCAGTATCTCTCGTACACCTCCTTAAGATCTGACGACTCAAGGGATATTGCGAATCCTCCCCGAAGAATTCCAATCGTCCGTCCGTTCCTCCTTGACAATTTCTGCGAAGGACTATGTGTTCCTCCATGGAACTCGTCCACCTGCGTGCAAACTTGTGATGCTTCTTACAAACTTCCAGTCGCAGCTTCCCTGTGCTTCCCTTCAATGGATTTGAAGGCCTTACCCTTCCTAAGCTATTCCATGACTTTCAAGTCCTTCAGAAAAACTCTTGTACGCACTCCTTGTGGCAAACCTTCAACCACATCTAAGTGTTGAAGTCCCTCGACTCTGCGTACACCTGCAGCAACAGTCCTTCGATTTTCACTCAAGTCCACAACCCTGAGACTTCACTCGGCCTGCGCACTCCTTGCACGGCTCCTGTGCCTATCTTCACTTCTACAGAAATGATAACAAAAGCTACCTATCTTAACCTTTTGTCAACGCACTCCTTGCGAACACTTCGACTGCACTCCTTGCAGGAATTCTCTGGCTCAAATAGAGAAATAATTGAAACTCATTCCCATTTCCCTTCAGACTTCAAACTCAAATATGAAATCTTATACACGAAATATAAAGCAAATGTATAACAAGAAGAAAACATTCATGAGCATATCATTCAGCATTAGTACAGAGAAGAACAGAAACCATGAATTTGAATCAACCTCTTTTATTAATTGAAATATCTATACATGGGTGTTCTTACATAGCTCTCTGCTTCTTCTATGCTCTACCTCCATAATAATGTTACAATTCACAATGAGGGTGTCTATATCTCGTTTCCCTCTTGCGCTCTCAAACAGTCTAATCTAGAATTAAATTCTGTCTACCTGCATTAACTACTTTAAATGCCTTCTACCTACTAAGGATGAGAGCTAATGGCTCAAGGTCCAATTACATTATACAAGTGTGCTTCATCTTAATGACTTCATTTAAGATCGTGCAACAACTTCAAGGTGTTTTCAAAATTTGTGCTGGCCCTCGTCCAACTGTCCGTTGTCTTCCGCGCTGGCTTGCTTGATGTGGGAGATGCTCCTGCATCACTACCTGATAAAAGGAATGGAAGAATCCACCTACAAACTTGATTTAGGAACTCCCATGATAATGAAGGATGTACTCTATGTACCAGGTTTGAAAAACAACTTAATTTCTACCTCAGCCCTAGAAGAAAAAAAAAAACTATAGAAGATGCAGTTGTCATTAGAACATAAGAAGGAGGTGTGTACAAATGAAAAGGTCACTTAGATTTCATCAACCTCTCTAAGAGGGTATGTATACTATCTATCTTTTATTTATGATGACTCTCATAATACTTGCATTTATATCTTGAAATCAAAATATGAAGTACTTGGAAAGTTCAAGAAATTCAAAACCTTGGTAGAAAACCTCTCCAAAAGGAAAATCAAGATGCTCAGGTCAGAAAATGGAGGAGAGTACACTTCAAATGAATTTGGAATATTTTGCAGATATGATGAAATTAACAAGGATTTCACCACTCCCTATAATCCTCAACAAAATGGTGTAGTAGAAATAAAGAATATAACTATTATGGAAGAAGTAAAGACTATGATTGACAATCAAGATATTCCAATGCACTTCTGGGATGAAGCATCAAGAACAACAATATATGTCCAAAACAAATTATCCCATAGTGCACTTGGATTCAAAACTCTCAAAGAAATGTTCACCTGAAAGAAGCTAGAAGTAAGCCATATAAAAGTATTTGGTTGTCCAATATTTATACGCATTCCAAAATAAAAGAGAACTAAGTTGGATCCTTCAGGAAAGAAGGGAATATTTGTTGGATATTGTGAGGTCTCTAAGGCCTTCATAGTTTACATACCAGGTTACCATCATATTGATATCAGTAGATATGTAACCTTTGATGAATATGTAGTACTCAAAAGATCAAGGAAATGCCAGCTTGAATAATTATATGAAGAAGAACCTGTAGCTCCCAGAGTTGTAGAACCCATGAAAGAAGTTACAATTACCACTGATGATGAGACTCCAAAAGATCATGATATGATAGAATCTCAAGAACCTTCCCATATGATGATCTCTCACAAAGAAATATAGCTTGGGAGAGAGAATGTATTAAATATGCAGAGAAGTATGGTGCCCCAGAAGGAACTATGAGACAAAGAAAGAAACCTAAGTCATTCTCCAACTATATGTCCTTAATGTGTGATATCATAGAAAAGAAACCTAATTTCTTTGAAGAAGTTGTTCAGAAGAAAGAATGGATGGATTACATGACATAAGAAAACCAATCCATTATAAATAATGATGTATGGGAAGTAGTTCCTAGACCAAAGAAAAAATATGTGGTATCTTCCAAGTGGATATACGAAATAAAACATGCAGTAGATGGAAGTATTGAAAAACAGAAGAAAATATTTGTATCCCGTGATTTTTCTCAAAAGGAAGGTATTGATTATGAAGAGACATTTTATCCTATATCCAAATACACTACTATGAGAACCATCAAAGCTCTTGCATCCAAAATGAAGTGGAAGTTACACCATATTGATGTGGAAACAACTTTCTTAAATTGTGTTATTGAATAAGAAGTGTATATAGAACAACCACAAGGGTTTGAAGTTGAAGATAGAAATACTCATGTCTGTAGGTTGAATAAATATTTGTACGGGTTGAATCAAGATCCTAGAGATTGGTATGGAAGAATTGATAGTTTCCTAACGAGCATGGGCTTTAACAAGAGTAAATTTGATTCTAACCTTTACTTCAAGGTTATGAATGATGAGCCAATTATATTTCTACTATATGTGGATTATTTATTCCTGACTGGAGAAGAAAATATCATCACATATTGTAAGAAGGAGATCACCACAGAATTTGAGATGAAATACCTAGGCTCGATGAATTATTTCTTAGGTCTTGAAGTTTGGCAGATCCCAGAGAAGATCTTCCTTAACCAAGGAAAGTATGCAGTTGAAATACTGAAGAGACTTAACATGTTGGAATGTAAATCCATAAACACACCCATGGAAACGAATTTGAAGCTCCTGGTTGATACTTCGTTAGAATTGGTTTATGCTACTCTATATAGGTAGATTATTGGTTCATTGATGTATTTGATGAATACTAGGATAGATGTATTCTTTGTTGTGAACACCTTGAGTCAGTATCTGGTAGAGCCTGTTAACTCTACCATTTTTCCTTTATTAGAGTCGGCTTTTGGTTGAGTTATGGCCCATGTGTCAAAACATGTGAAATCAGGTACGTAAAAATGAAGGGGTCGAAGTCAGCAAGTGATCGGTTAGCCCTTGGAAATGGGAAGGGATTTCAGATTCGAAACATGTGTAAATGGTGTGTGTTGTTCCCAGACAGTCGGGTCCTCTTAAAAGATAGCCTCTACATGCTCCAGGTCGATTCAAGTAGTTAATGAAATTTGCGTCAGCAAGTGATGAAATTACTATTAGTTCATTATGAAGGATGAAGGAATGAAAAATTGTGGCAGTCATATCATGTATGCCCTACAACCCTTATTGAATGTACCTTATACATGGGGATGTGTTATGAAAAATCTGCAGTTCGATTTGCAACATATAGTCCCCATGAATGATGTGTTCTTTGGCATGATTCCTCCTCTCACTCGATCTGTTATAAATTCCATATGTTATGCACCCATTCTATCTGTGAAATTAGATTCATGCTCTGTCTGTAAATTGTCTTGCAAGCTTGAGTTGATCAATTTCTTCGTTTTGGGAGTTCGATGGATTCACCGCACGCAAGATAAATACTAGTTGTTCCATGAAGACCTTCCACAACATACTAAAGGGCACACAGAGTAGCATAATTTCTAGGACCGAGCCCCAAAATGATTGGGATTCGTTCTCACTCATAATAGGTGCCTATGAAAATCCAAAGGAATTTTTCTCTTTACTCACGGAAGTGAAGGTATCACACTGCGCAAAACTTGGAGTATAAGAACTGGAGAAGAAAGGAAGTATAGTATCCACCCTATATTCCCAGCAGAAGATAGCTCGGAGAAGGGGGAGACCAAGGAAGAACCAAGAAGTCGGGAAAACCCAAGTCCCAAACAAGCTACACACAAGATCGGTTGCAGAGAAATTAATTATGCACGTTGTCCATCTAGAACCTATTTAGGGCACAAGTTGAGAAGGTGGAAGAAGAATGAGGAGGATGGACATCATGTACATGAATTATCAAGAGCCATCTCAGCAGCTGAAGCAGGAGAAAATATATATCACCAAAATTCACCAGGAAAACAGGGAGTTGAGGCAACAACTAGAGACAAAGACCATTGAAGTGTCAACAACACAAGGTCGTGAAGGGAACGTGATGTGGCTCAAAAAAATCTTAGAGAGGTGCAGGATACCCTCGTACAGTTGTGCGAAGCACAGAGGCTCTCAGAGGAAAGGTATTCAAAGCATTCAAGAGAACGTGAACAACCGAGGAGAAATCCCATGAAGCTCTCGCCAGTGAACAAAAAAAACAAGATTGACTGAGTTTGTTCATGTATCTGCAAACATAAATAAAATATTGATAGTTTTGAAGGAAGCATCGCCCTAAGACATTTTTTCATTTTGATAATGGCCATGACTGTCTGCAGCCCCTTTCCATGCACATTTCCCCCGGAAAATGACTGCGTGGCAGAAATCAAAGTCGTTACAACAGACAATGGGACTGATCCGGATTATTTTTGGCACGAAATGAGAGCAGAGATATAATAAAGAAATGCACAGAGATATTGAAAATATCCAATAATATAACATAAATATATCATAGATGCAACCATAAACACAAAGATACAGTAATACATGATTTCTATTAATGAAAGAAATGTACAGAGACTGTAAAAATACAGAGTGAAAGACTCGCTAGAATGGTGGCAGCTTATCTCTGAGAAGAGATGTGA
>ML778406.1:800306-822061 GCA_009831015.1 Picea engelmannii
GGCCCAATATGCCTTTGGCTATCATTTAGAACCTCGATCTCGAAAAAACTTCATTTAGTCCCTCAAAATGGCCCCGGAAGTGAAAACCTGCTAAAAATAGTAAATTGCCAAAATGGCCAGAAAACTGTTTTGAGCCATTTGGAAAAGGTGGATGGCCCCCAATATCCACCTGGATCAGGGACTCTAACAAACACTTGTCCATCCAGATATTTGATCGAAGGAAAGCATTGACACATAACTCCCTCATGACGAGACCTGATCAATAACTAAATCCCCATGGCGGATTGCGAACAATCATGATGTATCCAGACATATTTGTTGTCTATTTTTGGAAAAGTGTCATGTGAAGAGTTTGTAATGAAGAATAGTCAATTTCCTAGTTTTTAGAGATAGTAGTTAGAAGAGCAAGGTAGCCCAAGTGGCGCCCTCACCTATATATTTGATCTTTTTAATGTAATCTAGGTTGGTTGGAAAAATTTAGTATAGACAACATCTATTGAATGTAATTTGAGTTGGACTCAAGCTTAATGCAAAAGTATTGTGGCTTTGATGAAAATATTCTAATTGTAGCAATTGGATGTATTGTTTTCCCTTCCTTGCGTATGTACTTCATGTTTTCTTTATTCATATATTTTTTTGTCTTACTTGAAATGAATTTTAGAACCTGTGGATTCACTACATAGCACCCCTTGTTCACGCCATTTATACAAAACATATTTCCTCTAAAAGTTAACTCTGAATTCATCCTCATCGGTGTTCCAAGTTGCTTCCTATTTTTCTATCCACCACACACAATGATTTTAAACTAAATATTGTTGCTCACTGAGCCTTTATCCTCTCAATATCAGTCACCAAGTCATTTGTCTCTATCGTTTCCTTGAATCGACTCCATAGCCCGAGGTCCTACTATCTTATGCCAATGAAACCAAGACTTATTATCTGATTGTGTTAAATATAGCCACAACTTTAAAACCATATCCCGCGCTGAGACTATGTCTCCTGAGAGATCCCTCTCCATATTCGAAAGGCTAGTTTTGGGTCTCAAAGTTGGTTGAAAAATTTACCTTTGTCGCATGTTTATCAGTCGAATAGATTTACAGAGTTCTAACATTCCAGCGTCGTTGTCGGGGATGAAATTGAATAGATTTTCCCTGGGAAAATGACTAACGTTGTAGTTTGACCCCTAAGGGTAATAGAGGGACAAACATCTGTACCGGATGAAACCTTTACCTTGGTGAATCCATTCAAAAATACCAGTAGCATCAAGTAGCCCATTTCAAGAACCCTGGCTCCGAAGATGATCTATACCAGAGCAAATCCCGACCCAAACCCTATAGAGCATGTGTACGACCCCGAGAAAATTCTACGCGGGACTAGAGAGAAAGCGTCGGACCCATTCTATTACCTGGAAAAAATATTTCCCTTTCCCAAAGATGATGCACAAATCATTGATGAACTTGAATTTGAATAATTATTTGAGAAAACCCTATTCAGTTCTAAGCTGGAAACCAGCTTGGATGAGATAGTTTTTTACTAGAAGCGATTCCAAGCCCTGATATCAAATAATATCCCTCAAATCCTAATCCCTCCTAGAGCCATGGACGCTAGATTATCTCCCCTGATTATTCCCACCCAACTGCATGATATTCCCCAAAATTATATTCAGAGGATTAAGCTCTACGATTTTGAAGGGGGCGTTTCTACCCAGAAGCATCTGGATTGGTTCAACGATTTCGTCGACCTAGAAGAGGTAGACTATGCAGATGCAAAAATGAGGTTGTTCACACAGATTTTTTCGTGGGAGGTGAGGAAGTGGTTCAAATCCCTACAACCAGCAAGTATTCAAGACTTCGTCGTGTTAGAAACATGTTTCATCAATAAATGGGGAAACAAGAAGAACCCCTTGCAGTTGTTAACACAGTACAATAATATTAAGAAGGCGTCGGAGGAGACAGTGCAAGAATTATCATCCCACTTCAATAAGGTTTATAACTCGATTCTCGTAAAAGTTCAGACACCTACCGGGGTTGTGCAGGTGCGGTATGCTGACTCCTTCGAAAACGATTTTGCACTGTTGTTGAGAGAAAGAAGAACAACACACCTAGACGCGATAATGAGCAATGATATCTAAGTCGAGGTAAATATGATGGTGTCCTAAAATATCAGGTAGAGATTAAACAGAGGTGATAAGAAGCCCCAAGGAGACACATAGCCATCGATGTCGAGATCCACATATGACAAATTTGACTTAATGATGAGAACCATGGAGAATCTAATTGAGAAAATGTTTATGAGAAACAGACCCACTGCCCGGGAACAACATGACCCCTAGCCTAGGAATCAGAACCTCAGAAGGTGTCAATTTCCTCAGATCAAACATAGGGAATAGAGGGTGTAGAGAGATCAAGGCAACCAACAGAAAAGGCCTCCATTCCGATGAATACTTTGACCAGATGTTCAAAGAACAAATGCACTGCTGCGATGACAAGAACCCATGTGTGTTTTTGACAAAGAGCGAACATGATCGACACATGAGAAGAAATGATGATTTTATGCTAGAGACGGATGGTGCATGGATTGGGGAAATTGATGATGCATTGTCCTGGGAAATGAAAGAGTTCAAAAAAGGTTATCCAAATGCCATCATGCAGTTTCATAAAAAATATAACCTCAGGAGCAAGGAAGAGTCTATCGAGCCCTAGTAGACGAATCCCATAAGGAAACCTCTAGTGGACACCCCTTCCAGAAGTAGACCAAGGCTAGATAGTAGGACCAAGGATGCAATGGAGAAGGAAAATTCAAAGGAAGAGACCCCAAAGAAAACTCCGAAAGCAAGCCGAGAAGTGGGTGGAAAAGAGGTAGAAAAAGTATGTCCCCCTTTTAACTTTGAGCTTGAAGTGGATAAAATCAAAATCTTTGTCATGTTCAACAAACTTTTCAAAAAGGGAAAGTATCAGTAACAGATTATTAAAATGTAGAAAATGGAAGGGACCCCCGATACTTTGATCCAAGATGATCACCCTGCTATTATGTTTGGTCCACGTGTTAAGGAGACAAGTGATACTAAGGACGTACCTCCATTCTACGTCAGTCTAAAGGTACATGACATGACCCTACATAATGGCATGATGGATTATGGCACATCACACAACCTCTTCCCAAAGGTGATCATGGATGAATTGGGTTTGGATATCACTAGGCCCTACAAGGACCTTTTCTTTTTTTATTCGTGGAAATTCAAGTGCTTGGGTCTCATTAAGGACTTGGTTGTGTCATTGGCTCAAATTCCTTTGAAGAACATGGTTATGGATGTGGCCATGGCATACATACCCCATATGTTTTGCATGTTTTTGTCTAGATAGTGGGCTGCGAAGTTCAAGGGGACCTTGCAAATGGACATGCCATACGCCACCATTCTTATCTTTGGCCAGTACAAATGGTTCTAGAGAGAAGTGTTGCTGAAATACATGGAAAGAAGAAAAACGCACCCAAACAACCACCCCATATACTCCATCGACACTGAGATTGGTTTTTCTATATTCTACAATGACCTAATATTTGAAGAGGAAGAGTCGACAACCACCATGATAGTCTATGAGGAAACCATGCAGGAAGAAGTAGAGTGCACTGATCCAAAATACCATGCATAAAATGAGATATGAAACATGAGTTTCGATGGCGTTGTTAGCAAGGAAGGAGCAAGTGTCGACGTATGGGTAATCCCCCCTGAAGTGGGCACAAAGTTATGTTGATACAAGCTCGCGTTCGAATGCACAAACAACATGGATGAGTATGAGGCACTGATTCTGGGCCTGAAGGTTTTGAAATAATTCGGCGCAAATAGGATAGAAGTGCGCGTAGACTCCAAACTGGTCATAAACTAGGTTAAAGGCATATATCATACACAGAACCCTAGGATGAGAGCATACAGAAACTTGGTGCTGGACCTCCTTGAGGAATTTTTAGAGTATCACCTATCTGTTATCCCAAGAGAGAAAAATTAGATCGCCGATGCATTGGCCACCTTGGCCTCGATTTTTAAAATTCCCATCTTCCCCAAAAAAAAATACGAGATTGAAGTCAAACATAGGCCAACAATGCCTAATAATATCAAATACTGGCAAGTGTTTGTGGATGACAAGCAGGTATAAATATTTATTCACATGAGTGACAAGTTCACTAACATAAACATTGATGATGAATGTTGTTGCAATGAAGATGGGAGAGTGGATGCGTGCAGTAATGATGAACCTTTACAAAACCAGATCATGGGAAGGGACATAATACAACTGAAAAATAGCATCATTCCGAAGGGGTTAGTGTCGCTGGAAAAGATGTTTGACGAAAATGACGTGGCTAAAAATTCCAAGATCACTGCAAACGAAGAGGATCTGGAAGAGTGCAACATCGGGACTGAGGAGAACCCGAAAATGATCAAATTATCAAAAACTCTCAGTCCAGGGGTCAAGCAATATTACGTTAAGTTCATGAAGGATTTCCCCGACGTTTTTATGTGGAGCTATGAGGATTTGAAGGTGTATGACACTAAATAGATCCAGCATGTTCTCCCTCTCAAAGAAGATTAGAAACCTTTCAAACAAAGGATGAGATGGATAAATCCCCTGCTACTATCGTTGATCGAAAAGGAGGTAAATAAACTTTTCGACGCTAAGATTATTGTTTCTATGCATTTCTCGAAATGGGTAGCTAATTTGGTGCCTGTAAGAAAAAAGAGCGGTGAGATAAGATTGTGTGTAGACTTCCTAAATTTAAACAAAGTGTCCCTCAAGGATCACTACCCTCTTCCTCAAATGGACTGTATCCTGCAAAAGGTGGTGGGGTCCCAGAAGATGTCCATGCAGGATAGTTTTCAGGGTATAATCAAATCATGGTCCACCCAGACGACAGAGAAAAAATAGATTTCACAACTCCATGGGGGACGTTCATGTATGCCAGGATGCCTTTCAACCTGATGAACACTGGTGCCACTTTCCAGAGGGAAATGGACATAACATTTGATGATGAAAGGGACAAGTTCATTGTGATATATCTAGACGACATCACAATATACTTTTCCTCCGATGAACAACACCTCAATCATCTGAAGAAAGTTTTCCAGAAGTGTAAGAAATTTGGTGTATCACCAAATCCGAAGAAATCACATTTTAGGGTGGAAGAAGGGAAGATGTTGGGGCATATTATCTCTAAACAAGGAATTAATATAGGCCCCAACAAGGTTGAAGGAATCCTGAAAATCATCACTCTGCACAGTAAAAAGGAAGTGCAATCCTTCCTGGGGAAAGTAAACTTCTTGAGGAGATTCATCCTAAACTTGGTAGATATTATAAAGCATATCACCTTCATTTTCAGGAAGGGAAATGAGATCAAGTGGAACCTAGAAGCCAATAAGTTGTTTGAATATATCAAAGTGGCCTTGACTAGAGCTCCTATGCTAGCCAGTCCAGACTTCACGAAATATTTCATGCTGTTTTCATTTTCCTCGGAGCATACGATCATCAACGTGATGTTGCAGAAATACAAGAAGAACTTCGAGAAGCCTATAGCTTATTTCAAAAGGAAGTTGCAGGATTCTCCACTAAGGTACAAAATTATGGAAAAAAAAGCATATGCCTTAGTGAAATCTTTGAAGGAGTTCAAGACGTACATATTGCACTCCCAAGTCATTTCTTATGTGCCCAACAACTTATTAAAGGATATCCTGACTCAGCCTGACCCTGAAGGAAGGAGAGGTAAGTGGATTAGACGCCATGCTAGAATATGACCTGGATATCAAGCCTACAAAAATAATTAAGGGTCAGGGCCTTGTGGAGCTAATGGCGTAGTCATACTAGGACATTATGCGAATAAATTTCATTGTCGATATGTCAGAGAGTCCTCACGAAGAAACGAGTACACAAGTGTCTTAGGAGTTCATTGATTCGCCGTGGTATGCATACATCCTATATGTGTTGAACAATCTCCAGGCCCCTCTGGGCATAAGTAAGACCAAGGACCGATTTCTAAATCTTAAAGCAGTTAATTTTTGCATCCTAGATAGCTTCCTCTACTGGAAAGATCCTAGGGTAATGTTGTTGAATTGTTTTTTGGAAAATGATGTGAAGCGAGACACAAAAGAATTTGACAAGGGATACTATGGATGACACCACTACTGGAAAACCACCACACACAAAATCCTGAGAGAGGGTTACTATTGGCCCACCATCTTCACGGATGTCTACAAAGAAGTGTCCAGCTGCCACGAGGGTCATTTTCGACAGAAGAAGAAAGATGCATAATTTTCCACTAAATCCAATGTCATTCGAAGCATCGTTCATGTACTGGGGTTTGGATTTTATAGGGGAAATAAATCCTCCATCCTTAGCGCAACACAAATGGATACTCACGGCCACTGACTACTTCACAAAATGGATAGAAGCGATCCCCCCGAAGCAAGCTACTAATGCAATCATCATCCAATTTCTGGAGACAGACATCTTGTCGATATTTGGATGCCCCGTCAAGATTATAACAGAAAACGCAGCCGCATTCAAGTCCAAGAAGATGGAGAAGTTTTTTTAGGACTACAAAATAACCATAGATAATTCTACAATGTACTACCCATAAGGAAACGTGTTAGCAGAATCATCAGATGAGAGCCTTACCAGAATCATCAAAATAATCCTACAAGACAATAAGAAATATTGGCATAAAAATATTATCTATACACTGTGGGCAGATCGGGTTACCACCAAGAAGTCTATCTCAACGTCGCCTTTTTAGATCATATATAGAGGAGATGCAATTTTCCCTATCACATTAGGGTTTCCTGTCAGAACGTTGTTGCAAGAGCAGAAGGTCGAGCCAAATGACACACAAATAAGAATAAATCAATTGGTTCACACACAACAGATGAGGGAACAGATGAACAATCGATCACAACTCCACCGGGAAAGGATGAAGAAAGCCTTTGACAAGCGTTCCAAGCCGAAGGATTTTCATTTGGGTGATTTGGTGTTGAGATGGGACATGATAAATGAGGAAAAAGGAAAGCACATAAAATTCGATAATATGTCGATGGGTCCATTCAAAATCAGTGCACATCATGAAAATAACGCTTATTTCCTGGAAGAACTTAATGGGGAGTGCATTGGTTTGGGGCCTGTAAATGACAAGTTCCTCAAATATTGTCTAATGAAATAAATTATGTTTAAGTCATATGTCATTGTAAATAGTCATTTTATTTTTGTGTCGAGTCAATAGGTCAGCAAAAAATTGAAGCCTAATGTGAAGGCCCTAAGTTTATGTTGAGTTTTTAGAAGTTGCGTCGATAGGTTTAAGTCACATTTTTTTTTCATACTGTAGTGTCGAAGAGTCGAAATAAGGCCCAATGGTCAAGCACCTGGTCTACTGTTCTTTTCTACTTCGCGAGGAGGATAGCATACCCATTGGAGCCAGTTGTTAATGCCACCATTTTCCTTTCAGTTAGAGTCATTTTTTGGTCATGTGTCAAAACTTGTGAATTCAGGTACGTAAAAATGAAGGGGTCGAAGTCAACAAGTGGTCGGTTGGCCCTTGGAAATGGGAAGGGATGTCAGAGTTGAAACATGTGTAAATGGTACAGGTATGTTGTTCCTAAAGAGTCAGGTCCTATTAAAAGATAGACTCTACATGCCCCCAGTCATGTCAAGTAGTTAATGAAAGTCATGTCGGCAAGTGCTGAAACTATTATCAGTCCATTATGAAGCTTGAAGGAATGAAAAATCATAGTTTTTGTATCATGTATGCTCTTCAGCCCTTATCGCCTATACCTTACACGCGGGGATGTGTTATGGAAAATATGCAGTTCAATTTGAAACATCTGGTCACCATGAATTTAGTGTTCCTTAGAACAATTCCCCCTCCCACCCTATCTATTATAAATTCCAAACATGTTGCACCCATTCTATCTATGAAATCAGATTCATGCTCTATCTGTAAATTGTCTCGCAAGCTCAGGTTGATCGAATTCTTCATTTTGGGCATTCACCAGATTCACCGCATGAAAGATAAATATTGGTCACGCCATGATGACCTTCCAAAACATAATAAAGGGCATGCGGAGTAGTAGAATTGTCAAGCTCGAGCCCCAAAATGATTGGGATTTGTTCTCACTCACAACAAGCACCCCTGAAAATCCAAAGGGAGTTTTCTCTTTACTCACGAAAGCAAAGGTATCACACCACACAGAACATGGAGTAGAAGAACTTGAGTAGAAAGGAAGGACGGTAGCCTCCCTGTATTCCCAATAGTAGATACCTTGGATAAGGGGGAGACCAAGGAAGAACCAGGAAACCGGGGAAACCCGATTCCCAAACGAGTTGGATGCAAGATCGGTTGTAGAGAAATTACTTATGCGCATTGTTTGGCTAGAACCTATTGGAGGCACAAGCCGAGAAGGTGGGAGAAGAACAAGGAGGATGGACCTCATGGACATGAATGATCAACAACCATCTAAACAACTAAAGTAGGCGAAACTAGCTATCATCAAACTTTACTAGGAAAATAGGGAGTTGAGGCAACAATTAGCGACAAAGACTGTTGAAGTGTTAGAAGCACAAGGTCATGAAGGGAACGTGATGTGGCTGAAATGACAACTCATAAATGCACAAGATACCATCGTAAAGTTGTGCGAAGCACATAGGATGTCAAAGGAAAGGTATGCATAGAATTCCAGAGAACGTGAAGCGGCCGAGGAGCAAGCCCGTGAAGCTCTCACCAGCGAACAAAAAAAACAAGATTGACTAAGCTCATTCCTGTATCTGCAAACAGAAAGAAAATATTG
Source organism: Picea engelmannii (assembly GCA_009831015.1). NCBI lineage: Eukaryota > Viridiplantae > Streptophyta > Pinopsida > Pinales > Pinaceae > Picea > Picea engelmannii. The sequence continues at coordinate 809,128 of ML778406.1, forward strand.
ACAATTTTGAAAGAGGCATTGCCCTAAGACATTTTTACATTTTGATAATAGCCATGACTATCTGCAGTCACTTGTTGTGTACATTTCCCTCGATAAATGAGCGCACGGCAAAAATCAAAGATGTTACAGCAGACAACGAGACTCTGAAAAACACTTGTCCATCCAGACATCTGATAGAAGGAAAGAATTGACACATCACTCCCTCATGATGAGGCCTAATCGATAACTGAATCCCCATGGTGGATTGTGAACAGTTATGATGTAGCTAGACGTATTTGTTGTTATTTTTGGAAAAGTGTCATGTGAAGAGTTTGTAACGCAGAACAATTAGTTTCCTAGTTTTTAGAGATAGTAGTTAGAAGATCAAGGTAGCCCAAGCGGTGCCCTCGCTTATATATTTGATCTTTTCAATGTAAGCCAGGTTGGTTGGAAAAATTTAGTATATACAACATCTATTGAATGTAAATTGAGTTTGACTGAAGCTTAATGCAAAATTCATGTATCTTTGATTAAAGATTCTAATTGTAGCAATTGGATGTATTGTTTTCCCTTCCTTGCATATGTACTTCCTGTTTTCTTTATTCATATATTTTTCTATCTAATGTGGAATGAATTTTTGAACCTATGGATTTGTTGCGTAGTGCCCCTTGTTCGTGCCATTTAGACAAAACGTATTTCTTCTAAAAGTTAACTCTGAATTCATCCTTAGCGGTGCTCCGAGTTTCTTCCTATGCTTTTTGTCTACCACACACAATGATTTTAAACTAAAGACTGTTGCTCGCTTAGCATTTATCCTCTCAAGCTCAGTCACCAAGTCATTTGTTTCTCTCGTTTCCTTGAATCGAATCCATATCCTGAGGTCCTACTATCTTACGCCAATGAAACCATGACTTATTATCTAATAGTGTTAAATGTAGCCACAACTTTAAATACATATCCCGTGCTAAGACCGTGTCTCCCGAGAGAGCCCTCTCTAGATCCGAAAGGCTAGTTTCAGGTCTCAAAGTTGGTTTAAAAAGTTACCTATGTCGTTTGTTTATCAGCTAAATAGATTTATAGAGTGCTAACAGAGCCCATACGTGTTTTCCTTTTAGTTGCAATGCACATGACGAGATACCTTAAAGGTACGTTGGATTATGGTCTCTATTATATTATAGATCATGACTTTAGACTGTATGGTTACACTAATTCAGATTGGGTTGGAAGTGTCTCAGATAGAAAGAGCACTTCAGAATGTTGTTTCAGTTTGGGGTCAGCCATGACTTCATGGAAAAAAAGGAAGCAATCCAATATTTCTCTCAGCACGATAGAAGAGGAATACATTGCAACATGTTCCTCCAGTTGTGAATCCATATGGCTTCAAAATTTGTTGATAGGTTTGTTCGATCAGGATATTGAAGCCCCCGTGATTCTATGTGATAACTAGAGTTGTATAAAGATGACAGAGAACCCAGTGTTCCATGATAAGTCGAAGCACATAAAGTTATGTTATCACTACATTCATGATATGGTGCAGAGGGGAGTTGTAAAGCTCCAATATGTTGGCACAGATGAGCAGGTTGCAGATGTGTTGACCAAGCCTTTGTCTCATGTGAAGTTTGAGTACTTATGAGACAGGCTTGGTGTAGTATTAAAGGACCTCCCTCAAAAGGGGGAGTGATATTTATGATACTATGGCATCCTAACCAAAAATGGGTAGCTCCGTTATGATTTTATATCCTAGTTAATTGATCATCCCTGGGTAGATCCCGAAGGTCTGGTAAGGACGATTTTTCAGAGTACATGTGCATGTATATGCCAACTGTCGTTAGTAGTGGTAGCTCCATTAGGATTTTATATCCTAAGGAATCTTATGATTCCTACGAAGATCTCAAAGGTACGGTAACGACAGTCTGTTAGAGTACCATGTGGTAGCTTGTTAGGATTTTATATCCTAGGGAATATTGTGATTCGTGGGCAGATCCTAAAGTTCCGGTAAGGATGGTCTGTTAGAGTACCACAAAATTTTGTTTTTGCACCTGCCTCATTCTATTTCCATATGTTGATGATGTTGTTGTTTCAGCCTCATTTTGTTGATGATGTTGTTTCAACCTCGTGTTGTTGATGTCGTTTTTTCAGCCTCATGTTGTTGATGATGTTGTACCAACCTCATTTTGTTGATGTCATTGTTCTAGCCTCATGCTATTTATGTTGACGTTTCGTCTTCATGTTGATGATGATGATGATGATGTTACTTCAGATCCATGATGTGAACGATGATCATATTGATGATGAGAAAAAATTATGATGATTTATAGATGTGTCAATCAGTGTTCCAGATGTTGATGATGGTGTTGCACTCTCCTTCTCTTGATGTTGTTGTATTGGGTCATGTCAGTAGAATACCCTTCTCGTTAAGGGGGAGTGTTCAAATATTGTAACTTCGAAGAATATTCTAATTATATTTGATTTATTATCTTATAGATCAAATCCCCTTTCGCGGATTGATCATGTCAGGTCTTGTATAAGATCAAATCCCCTTTTTTGGATTTTTCAAACCATATTTATATGGTACTATTTGTAAAGTTAGCCCCTAGTGTTTATAAAGTGGTTTTCACAACTCCTAGAAGAAGTCAACCCTACTAAGTGAAGATACATAACCCTAGTGCATCCTCAACTAGTATTTATATGTGAGGGTGATGCCTCACTCTTACACACTCACTCACTCATCTAGTGTGCATATATTGAAGGCAGTTGCAGTTGCAAGAGGAAGGAGAAGAGAGGTGAATGCTCAGTCTTAGTTTACATTTGTTGTTTTGGTCTTAGTATTGGCATTCTATTGGCAATCTATTATTGAGGAAGTTTTACTGGGTTTTCTCCCCCATGGGGGTTTCCTAGGAAAAAATGTTGTGTACCTTGTGATTATGTTTCTTTCAGTGATCCTCTTTATGTTGCTGTTTTTGAAATGAATTGAATTCTCATGTAATTTGGAAATAACCTAATAACAACAATAAAAAATTAACAAAATTTCTCCAAGGAATTCCTTTGTTTGTTACCATTGGCGTGCGGCTAAAGAGATAAATTAAAGAGGAAACAAGTCTTTAGATCATGTCGTCGTCACGGTAGAGTCGATTGGGAAGAGTCCTCCAATCATATCATTGTCGAATTTTGTTAAAGAATTGGGTTTTTAGGTGGAGGTCATAAGGATATATCCCGACGATGATATGTTTTTCCTTTTCATTCTCGAAATGAGTACCAAAAGGGGAAAGGTGGTCAATGATTTTATAATACTTTAAGTTGTAATTATTTATACAATTAATGTTAAATATATCCCTTTTATTTTCATGGAAATGTATTCGAGAAGGTTTTATTTTTATAGGGTTGAACAAAAAGGTTAACCTTTTAAAGGCCCCGATTTTTTCATTGGGTGATAAAATAATCTGAACTGTTGAATCATATTAGAGTTATATATATGATGATGAGCCTTGAAAAATATCTTCATCGGGTTTCTCAGATAAGAATAGAAAGCATGTCTGTGACACCTCACTACAATGAAAAATATTTCATTGAATAGGATAATCCATTAAGAGACCACCATGTATGCACCTGATGACCAATGGTAATCATATTTATATTATATTATAATGTAAAGGAGGGGCTCGGGCCCAGCTAGTACGTAACAAATTATTTTATCTTGAGTGAATTTAAGGGCCAATCCCTTCTTGATATTTGCACAATAATAGCATTTATCGAGCAAATAGCAACGTCATCAACTTTCAGGAGATAACTCTTGAGGTGCACGTTCCCATCGTGATTTCTTGACGACAATGTCATAAAGGAATTGCGTTTAGAACGATTAGATATATGAATCGGGGAAGTTTTGGAAGGAAAATGTCAATGATATCTGATCGAGGTCATATAGATAAGGTTTTGGAGCTGATCATTGTGGACGATTTTGTTCCTGAAAAACTTTTAGGCTTGTGAGGACATAAGGAAGAATCTTATACGACATAATATTGTACTCATAATGAAATTTGTATCAAATCGAGTTCAGGGATTGTGTACAAACCTTCATATCATAAGTGAATAACTAGTAAGGTAAGTAAAGAGTAGTACCTTGCAAAATTTTTGTATGAGGGGCACTGATTAAAACTTAATAGTTTTAGTGGGTTGTTGTATGTCTCACAACACTTTTTATTAAAATTAGTTAACCACCATTGATGAATCAATTGAAGATCCAAAAAGAGGTGAGAGAACTCCAAAATTGACTTCACTGAAATCACAAATCTATATTTATTTCACAATAATTTATTAAATTTCAATTCATAATTTCATCCAATTTGGGGAGGGATAAGAAAAAAAGGTATAACCTATAAACCTCATAAACCACTATAATGTTATTATAGGTAGATTACATCATTATTGATGAGTGAAATTGAACAACACCATCACTTCTAGTAAATATCAATTTTGGTAGTAGTAAATAAAAAGAACTAGCGTACCAAATTTCTTTCATTCTTCATTTTCTATAAACATTATTAATATGTTTGTCAATTGCAGTGACAATGTTTTTGAATAATTTTGTAGCTATTTCTATCAGGAACATGTATACACTAAAAACAATTTAGTGGTTTGAAGCTACATCTAGAAATTTCAATTTTTATACTATCATTTAGTTTAATTTTCCAAGGAAAAAAATTACTTTATGGTTACATATATCTTGTTGTATTGTAAGAGAAAGTAATAGAATTACTGATAGATATTTACACAGAGCAACAAACATCACATCTTTATATGTATAAGCACATAGAGACACAAGTAGACATACACAAGAAGAGTGAGAATCATCAATGCATTTTATTAGATATAAAACACGCCTATGTCTTTCCATTACATAGCCAAATATGTATATGAATGATATATAGTTACCAGTCGGTTACACTTTCTTAACTACTTGGTGGGTTGAGTCTAACTATCTATTCTAATGACTTCCCTAACATAATTCTACAGTCGACCCGGCTAGTCAATTGGCGAGTCTAGTTGACTAGCCAAAAATTCCTTTCTCATCCCAAGCAAGGGGGAAGTGTGACTATTACATTGAAAGTTTATGACAAACTCTATTGGCGCCCCCATTTAGGATTTCACCAATAGGTTATATCATGTTTGAAAATATTACAATATGATAATGAGAAAGAAAATATAGAAGAAGAAAGAATATGCTGCTATCGAGAAGTACTCGAGTCAATTTTCTTGAATGTCACTTGCTTGTTCATGGATTTCTTTCTAGTCGCATGGTATGCTCATGTGTTTCTTCAAGAATCTCCCACTCATGCATTCTTACATTTGGTGGAAAAGGTGTCATTTTGACTTGTACAAGTGACTCTTCTGATCTTTTCATGACTACCTTTGGGGTTCTTGACTAATGGTTGGTGGTCAAGATGTTTGACTCAGGTGGTCTGGGATTGAAAAACATAAATTTTTGTCGATAAGCTGATGTGGCCTCCGACTTCTCTCCAGGATGATTTGGTAGTCCTCCAAATGTTGCTTGATGGGTGCTCGGAGCTATTTGTTGCAAGTGGTGTGAAAAATTATTTCATTCTTTGATGGAGTATTGTGCCTCTATCCCCACTAATTTCAATTTCCCAAGAGAATATAGCTTATCGGTTAAGGATGCTTCTTGCACAGGAATCGACTCAGGGTCAAAATTATGTTCAGATTGTTGAGTTTTCTTTTTTATTTGGTCAAGGTGAGTAATGGATTTCTCTATTGTTTCTTGATATTTGGTTTCCTCTCTCAACCACTCTTTCTCTTTTTTTGACATTTTTGCTTCCACCTCCTTTTCTTTTGCAATGTGGGTTGATATGGTTGTTTTACATTTTTTGTCAGAGGTGATTTCTCTTGTTCTTCTTAGATCATCAATTATTTTTCTTTGCGCTTTGAGATTGGTGTAGTTTGAGGAAAAATATTATGGCCAGTTGTTGAGTACTATATTGAGGATTCCTTCCTATGAGTAATTGAGTTCTAATTGTTATTGTACTTCCTTGAATTTTCCATATTCCAATTGTAGAATTGTTGTTATTTGCTAAACCAATCCTTCTTGATTACTTATTAATGCTATGATGTGTAGCTTCTTAAGTTCTTTATTTTCATTTCTTAGGTGTTGGATTTCCAACTTATTGTTAGCACCTGTGTATATGACTATTTTGACCAAAATTTTAATTGTTTCTGGAGGGTCTAATCTTTCTTTCAAGTGTTCAATACTGAGCTTCTCTTTGGCGAGCAATGTGAAGTCATTCAATATTTTTTTCTCCTTATTTCTTCTTGTTGTCAATCAAGAACCATCCTTCAGGTCCCTATTCTAGCAATTTTTTGCGTCTTTGGTCACTTCACTATATAATTTGATCATCTTTTGATCCAATGTTATTTCTAGGTTGAATATTGTTTCTATTGGTGGTTCTATCGACCCAAATAGATTGAAGTTCGAGTAATTTTCAAGTGATGTGTTGTAACTGGAATCGACCTTATGATCATCCATCCTTTGTTTCTTTTGTCCTCTTGTATCTAAATGCTTATCCAGAGCTTCTATTGTTTTCTTTTCTTTGTCATGCTTTACATTAAGGGTTTCCATAGATTCTTTAAATTGTGGCCCTATGCTCGACTTCAAAATTTTCCAGGACAACTACATCTTGTCGAGCCTATTTTTCGTTTAGTTGAGTTCTTTTTGATAACTTGTTCATGAACAAAGAATTTTTTTATCTGATTAAGGGATCATTAAAGTTGATAGCATTGTCTGACTTAAGCATCTCTTTCCATAAGAGGTTTATGTCCTTTGTGATTACCTCAACATTGGTTGCCTATTTACCCCTAACTTATTTTCCCTTCTTTTCTCTCTTAATCAGAGTCTTGTTTACTAGGGTACTTGATTCCCTATCTAGATTTGGAACAAATCATATTGTATGTAAGGTTTCTTCTCTTTGTTCGTCCCATTATCCATCAGTCAAAGGTGTTAATATGGTTGAAATATCACTCAATATGTCTAGTGGGATCGATGCTTCAAAGCTGAGTTTCCTATTGATCTCTTGAAATATTTGAAAATTCGTTGGTTGGTATTATAGTTCTTGTAGAACTCGCCCCCCATTGACTCCACACTAGAGCTTGGTGTAGTTAAGGATTAATTGAATATGGGCACTTGGTAGTAATGCAGGTCAGAATTTATGCTCTAATATCCACTTATGTGAGACATTATTTAGATTATTTACCAAAATTTTAAACATTACCTTGGTTGGGGGAGAGTTTGATGACCCTATTGCTCCTGGTGCAATCCTTTCTTAGTTATTCATGGTTGGAGTTTGTCTTAGGGTGAACTCAAGCTCCCCAAATAGGATGACTTGGCTCATGGCAAGCTATATTATCAAGGATAGAAACTTGATGGCTCAATCAGTTTCTTGGCATTCATCGCAATTGCTTTTAATCAACACAACTAAGTGCTTTACCTAGTTGAACTGCACCATCGACTCAATGATTTGGCCAATTGGTTCCAACATTTTAGGATTCACATATGAAGCTATACTTGCAGGTATAATGCACACCAAGACTATTATGCATGTCCATTTCTCCCGAAGGTCGGTTACTCTATTGATTAATAACCCTTTTTCATTTTTTGTTGAGGTTACTCCTGTGAGGAACTGAAACCAGTCAATGGAGCTTATGATTTTTGGGATGGGAGTACCCACATGTTGGATTTAAATGATCTTATGTATCACACCTCCAGGGATTCCAAATGGGAATTTTAGCCATAGATGCCCATTGTGGTATCGACTCACTAGAAACTTTGTAACTTCTTCCTTCCATCCGTAGGACTCTGCAATTTGAGAGGAACCCAGAAAGTGTCGGATACCTACCTGATGTAGGACATATGTTTCATATTTCCATACACCATCTTCCACTCCCCATGTAGTGAAATTATGCCAATGCCGAGACCAATCAATTTATGCTATTCAATTGCCATAAAGGTTTTGCATGCATGATTCTAGTTTAGTTTCACTCACTTTATTGAATCTATATTTTTTCCTTGGCTCAACCAAGGAATATACTACTTGTCCTCTCATTCCATTCATGTTTGTGATTTCCTATCGATTGATTTGAGAATTTTGCATCTTTGGAGTTGGATTCACAACTTCAATTTATGTACTCAAATTACTTGAGTTCCTGGGTGTGAATAAACGTGAGACGAAGTCATATGCCTCATCAATATTTATAGGTGGGAGATGGATGGGGAAATTTAATTTTTCCAACAAAATCATTAATTCACATGTCTCAATAGTAATGTTAGGTGTAATTAATTATTCGTGTGAAGGGATAGTTGTACCATTGGTGATATGGTTTTCGAACACATCCCGTTGGGAATTAATTGACTTAACGTACTCCCAGTGTCTAGCTACTTTGACTAAGTCGATTTCATTTTCTCGAGGAGTGCACATGACTTGGTCAACTTTGGTTATTTTATTTGCTCATTTATTTTGACCGGGTCAATTCTACTAGTCAATCGAGGACCTCCGGACGAAGTGCAAAACCAAGTCAGGTTCCTTTCTCTTATCGACTCAATTGATGTTTGGCTTTCTGAGGACACAATTTCTTTGTTCATTCAATCGAGGATGTTCACACTCTCTTGAATTATTATTTACATGCTTTCTTCCTTGATATATTTCCCACTCAGTCGATCTATAGAATTCAAACTTATTTGATTGATAAGTTTTTCTCTTGACTTGATAAAGTACTTATTTTTCAGTTGATGGACTGGTTCATTTATTTAAGAGATGGCGTAGATATTTCCTTGGTGCGTAGTTTGAACTCGCTTTATGTTTTTCTTCTCTGAATGACTTTAGTGATGACCAAGGACCTCATTCTCTTCTAGTGTTTTAATATGGAAGGCTTGAATTAATTATTTTGGTGGTTCTAGTTGGTCATATAGCTTGTAATCGTCAAAAAATTTTGTAGCAAATTTGGATAATCGACTTGCTTATTTCTTTCTTAATTTATTTTTTTCTCTTAATCTTTTGCTTCTTTATTTCTTAGCTTCATTTTTATTTGATTTTATTTTTCCTTTTTATTTATTTATTCTTTTATTCTTGTCTTCACCTTAGGCCTCCCCAAGGGGTTTTTGACCCATCCAAGTCCTACTAGCACACTCGAAGAGGTTTTCACCAGGAGGACTTGAGACTGCTATATATTAATTTTTTTTACGCGAGCCCCATTGACTAGTTTTTTGAATGGGTGCCCTTCCAAGGTTTTTAGTTGTACTTCTCCTATTGTTCTGATGTCCTCGACCACATAATGACCCATTGACCATGTAGTTTGTATTTTTCTCGATTTACCCTTTAATAGATTGTCATATAAAGTACCAAGTATCCATCATTGATATCCTTATTTTTTAATATGTCGATCATGCCATGATTTGTTTTTATTCTTTTGGGTTTCCTAATGTTGTTGTGCAAGAATCCTTTCTTCTTCTAATTGATTTAATTGGTATAAGTTTTGTCTTTCGTTAAGAATATGCTTGAATTCCAAGGTGCAGGTTATCTTTCCTGTGTTAGCACAGAAGTGTAATGAAATTACAACTTCTTGACCATAGACTAACTTAAATAGCATATCGCTAGTCAATATTTTATATGTTGTTCTATAGGCCTAGAGTACTATTGGAATATTATCATCCCAATCATCCCTATCAAGTCCACATATTTGTATTAATCCCTTATGTAATGTCTTGTTGAATGATTCGATAGCTCCGTTGGCATGTGGATGATAAGAAGTCATCTTCTTATGGTCGATCATGAAATTTTTAAGTAGTAACTCGATTATGCCATTAATAAAATGCATTCATTCATCACTAATTAGATTTAAAGGATAACCAAATCTGGTTACTATATTTTCATAGATAAATTTACTGGTTGTTTCTTTTGTGTAGTTTTCGACTGGTTCTACCTCTCCCCATTTAGTTAAGCACTCGAATGTTGTGATGATGTATTTTTCCCAAGATCTTATTTGTCTTTTTAGGAATGGACCAATGATGTCAATATCCCAAATTTCAAATTGTAAACAAGGTCTTAATGAATGCAAAGTCATTTCACTCTTCCATAATGGTCATCCTATGGTTTGACACTTATCACATTTCTTTATCTGCTTTCAAAAGTATTTTTGTAAAGTTGGCCACCAGAGACCGACTTGGAGTATTTTTATGACTGTCATGTCGAATTGGAAATGACCTCCCACTGGACATGTATGTTCCTCATTTATTATTTCCTCGCATTCATTCTCCAATGCACATCTTCGTAGAATATTACCAATGCCTTGTATGTAGAGATATCCATTCATGAGGGTGAATGGTGCTTATTTTAGTGCTAGGATGTTTCTTTTGTTTTCCAAGAGATCATTAGGGGCCTTCCCTTCTTCTAAAAAATTTGCAATTTCTTCTAGCTCCTTCAGAGTTTCTTTGACCCTGGATAAATTTGCATCTAGTAATTCATCATCTATCTTAGTCAAATCTTCTCCTGTCGCAAGTTGGGATAGATGAACTAGGAGTACATTGTTCTTTCCTAGTTGTACTACTACTTTGAAGTTGAACTCTTAGAACGATAGTATCTATTAACAAATTTTTCCTTTATGGACAATTTTATTTACTAAATATTTCAGCACCTGATGGTCCGTGAAGAATATAAATGGATTTTCTAGTAAGTAGTGTCAGAATGTTTGAAGGGAAAAAATCGTTCCTAGGGCTTCCCGCTCTGTTGTCGAGTAGTTTCTTTCTTCTTTATTTAATTTTCAACTAGCGTATGCATTTGGGTGATCAACCATGTCGTCATATGGATGGGATAGGACTGATCCAACAACAATGTTAGATGCATCTACATGGACATGGAATTTCATTGACCAACCTAGGAATCATATTATGGGTGCTTCTACCAGTTTTATTTTCAATAACTCAAAAGATTTAGGACATTATTAGCTCCAATGGAACTTGTCTTCTTTATTCAATAGATTGTTAATCAGAAATGTTATGTCGAAGTGGCGGTGAATGAACTTTGTATAACATCCAAATGCATAAGGAATATTTTGATTTTCTTCTTACTAATTGGTAGTTTCAGGTCAAGAATAACCTTGATCTTGGCCATATTGAATTTAATTTCATCTTTGCATAAAAAATGACCCAACATAATGCCTATAGGTTTGGAAAAGATGCTTTTTTTGATGTTCAAAGACAAGTGAATTTTTCTGCATCTTTCCAACATCATTCTTAACCATTGGATATGATCTTTCAATGGGCTATAAATAGTCCAGTAGTCAAAATACACAACCATTGTTTTGTAAATGTATTCTTGAAATTCATTCACCATTATCATGGAGAAGACTGTTGGGGCATTCTTGAGGATGAATGGAATTACTATGTATGAAAATGAACCAAACTCGGAAACAAATGTGGTTTTTCCCTGATCTTATTTTGTGATAGATACTTGATAGTAGTCGAAGAAACTATCAATGAAAGAATAATATTCATGTATGTTAAGAACCAAATATCAATATAGCATAGAAAAACCTCAGAAAAAGTACTCAACGCCTTGAAAAAGAGATAATTTCAGATAATAAGCCTCTTGGAGGGGGCATCCTCCTTTTAACCCACTTAAATGTTCAAGTACATGATGATTCAAAATGAAAATGTCTCCTTGGTATATATAGGAGACTATGAGGTATAATTACAACTAATGGCCTAAATTCGACATAAATAAAATAACATTACCAATATACTATGCCCCAATTAAGGGGTAATGAGCCAATATTAGGGCTTAACATGCCCCTCCCCTTGAGACAAGTGTTGTCCACAACACTTGAGTAACTCTGGATGCTTATGTATAAAAGAATCATCTTCCCAAGTGGAATCTTCAGTCGGTAGTTTCCTCCATTTAATGAGATACTCTGAAATGGATCTATTCCTCAGTTGGCGAATTCTTGTGTCAATGATGGCTTCAGGCTCCAATATGATTTTTCCTTCCTTGTCAAGTTCTGGAAATATATTTTGAACTAGGATCTTATCATCTATAACCTTCTTTAAGCATGAAACATGGAAAATTGGGTGTACTCGTGAAGATGCAGGCAACTCCAATTTGTATGCCATAGTACCAATCTTTTGCAACACCTTATAAGGGTCATAGTACTTTGGTGATAATTTATTATCCTTCTTGGCTTGCTTGAGGGACATCTGTTTGTATGGTTGTAGTCTTAAAAATACCCAATCCCCTACTTCAAAACTTCTTTCACTACGATGTTGATCTACTTGTTGTTTCATGTGATTCTATGCCATGGTCAGGTTGTCCTTTAAGATTTGGAGAAGTTGTTGTTGATTCTGGATGTGATCTTCCACTGCTTGAAACTTATATTTTTCTTTTAGAGAAGAAGTGATGGAAGGATGGTGGTATCCATAAAGTGCCATAAATGGTGTCATTTTTTTTGCAGTATGAAAGGAAGTGTTATACCACCATTCTACCAAGGGTAACCATTTGAACCATTGTGTTTTTTTATCAGAGACAAAGAAACGAAGGTAGACTTTCAGACATTTGTTCACTATCTTGGTTTGTCCATTAGATTGAGGATGATAGGATGAGCTATGAACCAATTGAGTACCCAAACAAGAAAATAATTCTATCCAAAAATGTCCAGTGAAGATGGGATCTCTATCACTTATAATAATCTTTGGGCTTCCATGTATCTTTTGAACTATCTCCATGAATGTGGTGGAAATTGTACTAGCTTTGAAGGGATGAGTACTAGCTTTGAAGGGATGAGAGAGTGCACAAAAGTGTGTGTACTTGGTCAGTCTATCAACAATCACCATGATGACACTCTTTCCTTCAGACTTTGGTAACCCTGTGATGAAATCCATGGAAACCTCCTCCCAACGCTGACT
>ML778406.1:824957-860618 GCA_009831015.1 Picea engelmannii
GTTGGTCTTCAAACCAAAGTTGGAGTTTCTCCATTCTTGATTCACCTTCCTTGTGTCCTCATCATGAATTTCATGGGATGCATTTTCACTTTCAGTTGTCTTCTCTGTTACAAAATTTTTCAATACTTCCATGATCTCCCCTTCTAATCCCTCCATCATCTCTTGTAGTTCATCTTTTGTTACTATATTCTTTTCTAAATCATTTATGTCCCTACGCATTTCTTCACCTTCATCAAGAGTCCAAGTAGGATTGTCTGGAGGCTTATTTGGTGTAGAAGTTCCCTTTTTGGGTGGCATGTTGGCCAAGTATCACTTTTGAACCTTGATTTTGAGGTGGTTCTTCTAGACAATCTTTCTTATATTGTATCTCCCAAGTTTCGGCCCTTATAGGTATGAAACTTTGTTTTATGTAGTTCTCTGATATTTCTTCTCTGTGATGCCACATGTATGATCAAAATTGGATGTGCCAAGTGGAATTTATGGTAACTTCGCCACAACTTGCCGATTTTTGGCCTTTCTAGGACATCTCACTCGTATAGCATGCCTCGCACAAAATGATTGATATTAAAATATGAAACTCACACCAGAAATACTGCAGACTGTCCACGATCCAATGAAACCATTCCCACTCAATTTGGATACTCTAGGAAGAAGTTATGATTGTTTTACCTGGAACACCTTCTTGAGACTAGTCAATAGCACTATTTAGATACCCTATCTTACACAGGGTGTATATACAAATTTAAGATGAACTAGAAGATCAAATTTTTACCATAGATAAATTACTAATTTCTGTGAATATTATCTGGAGTTCAGGGTCTGGAACATTACCGAAACTGTTTTATAGAAAAAATTATGCAATGCCTCAGTTCAAGATGATTCCAGAAGCTTATCTTGTACATGTTGTATCTCCAAAAGTATAGACCTCGGGAGCTAAATTTTGAACCCAAGGTACCTTGATCTGTTTACTAAATATCCTCCAATCTGTTCCTTCTAAAACGTTGTAGAAAACAAGTTATAGAGAAAATTCCAAGGTGTCTCAGATGTAGTAGCGAAACCCCAAGACCTTGAGCTTTGAAACCATATGTTAAGAACCAAATATCAATATAGCATAGAAAAACCTCAGAAAAAGTAATCAATGCCTTGAAAAAGAGATAATTTCATATAATAAGCCTCTTTGAGGGGGCAACCTCCTTTTACCCCACTTAAACGTTCAAGTACAAGATGACTCAAAATGAAAATGTCTTGGTATATATAGGAGACTAGGAGGTATAATTACAACTAATGGCCTAAAGCCGACATAAATAAAATCACATTAATAATATAATATGCCCCAATTAAGGGGTGATGAGCCAATATTAGGGCTTAACAATGTCCCATGACTTCATTGATGATTTCTTCAACGAACAACATTGGTAATGGATCATTTACTATAAGTTTGTTCAGTCATTTCGTGAGCGAACAACACATATTGTAAGTTTCTTTTGGTCATGATTTTTGGGGTACACCACCATATAAATTTCCCATTATGACTTGTCTATAGGGTATATAATGTTAATAGCTAGCATTGCTTCTATTTCCTTTTGGACTATGGACTTATATTTATGTGCCAACTTGTATGGTTTTTTTTTAATTGGTTTGGCCCTAGTGATGAGGTTCATTTTCATCTATTCCATCTCTTGTACCAACCATTTCAGGTCTTTGTAATCTCATGAAAGGACATGGTGGTATTCTTTCAATAGGTCGACTATTTCCATGGTTTTCTTGTTGGACGAATAGTTGCCTATCCTGGTCATTTTCATTCAATCATCTATTGAGATGTCCAACTCTTTAGTCTTAATTTATGCATCCATCCACTCAAGTGATTTAGATTTTTCTAATCGACGTTCTCCTTCTATGACTTTATTATAGATTAAAGGGAAGTCAGGTTTTTCTATATCTTCATTTTCTTCTTTTTCTTCCATGGAAACTCAGTATATATTTTTTGCATAATTTGGTACTCGATGATTTATATTCCATTGAAAATTGCCCCTAAGAAAAATTGTGTTTTCCATATCTATTCGATGAACTATTACATCGTATGTATTGTGTTTCGACACAATATTACAAGTCAAAGTCAATCCCATGTCAACTTTAGCTTTTCCTTTCTTCTGAATTCCATCGGGACATGGTTTTTCCAAAAAAATTGATTTCCCTTACCGCCTCTTGTGAAAGTGCTTCTTCAGGTCTTAACTCGAAGTATTTGATGAAATTCCCTTTGATTAATTTCCAATCAAATGTGTGTCCAAATTCTTCTTCAATTTTATACCACTTGTGGGGTATATCATCCAATGTATTCAGGAACATATGTGGCCACACCCTTTCATCCTGATAGCATCTTCTTATCCATTCTTGATAACATTATTGAATGTGAGCGACTGGGTCGAACCCAGGTTTGAAATTCCGGATGTCAAAGTTTGTTGAAATTTGCTTCCACAAAATCTTTCCACAAAGTATAAGGTAGCAGTATTCCATGTTTTCAATAGTGGTGCACATGTTTCCCACCATTGGGATACTTGGAATGTGAAGGATCTGACTAATCGTTTTACTCTCCCATCTTCTTCGACTGATTTAGAAACCTCGTCGACATGCATCGACGACGAGTTCCTTTTGTTGAACTGCAGGGGCGGGCTTGTATGTGCATTATTCGGGATTATTGTTGGTGTTTGTTTTAAATTCTTCTCGAGCATGATAGGAACTAATTATACTAAAAGGAACGATTTCTATCACTTTATTGGTATTACCTCTATAGACCAACACTCCTTAGATAGAGATTTGTAATTATCCATTTTCCAAATGTAAAATTCTATGTCTATGTTTTGTCCTATTGACAATGGTGATATGACTAAAATTTCTCTTTAATTATTGGGATCGATGTTATCCTTTTGTTCATTCATTAATTGATACAATCGTCAGACTTCACGGGCTTCGTCTCATGTCTCAACCCAAGGTTTTCCTTCTTTTGGGTCTAATGGGATTATGATTTTCCTACCACTACCTTTCAATTTTATTATGTCCCTCTTGAGGGAGATTGTGGCCCTCATGTTTCGACCCCATGGTATTTTGACTAATGTAAGGCAAGAAGGGATGCCTTCAACCATATTAATTACTTCGTAGTCGACTCTTTTTGGGATTCCCATTATGGATGTTATGAAATTTTTAAGTGTGCCAATTCATTGAATGAGCCTCTGGTCTTCTAGTTTTATAAGATTCATTATTGGCTAAATCAGGGGTTTCTCGACTTGAACCCATGTTTTTATGGGGAGGATGTTTTCCTAGGACCCAAATTTGACTACAACTTGTTTGATCATATTTCCATCGATTTCCAGGTTGAATTGTGGGTCAAAGTAATTCGTATGTCTTTACTTGGAAATTTGTCGTAGACTTTTTCATAGTATTTGATATTCTTTGTATTCTCTTAAAATTCCCAGCAAGTTGATCAAGCAATCGACTGAATTTGTTTCTTTTAGTAAGTGGAAAAATTCATCTTGTGTAGTGAATGGAATATTTGCACATCCTCCCTTGTTTCCACTTAGTTTTTCTAGGTAGATGTTTTTGAATAATTCCATTTCTTCCCTCATTATTCTTTCTTCATGATATGGGTCAAATTATGTGTTTCGTCCTCTCTTTTGTCGGCTTGGGGGGTTTAGGTAAATGTCTTCACCATGTCTTGATCATGTTACTACATGGATAATTTTTGAATTTAAAATGTCATTTTTTGGCACTCGATGAAATAGGTTTACATTTCTCTTATTCACTACTTTATCTAGCACAATTGGACAATCTTCAATGGAGTGGTCTCCCACTCCACAAGTGTTGCATAAATTGAGATCATTTATATCCTTTATAGGGAATTCGAGCTTATGTGGTCATCCTTCCAGCATTTGAAGCAGTATTAGCAACCTCGACCACATCCTCTATTGAATTCTTCGCTTCCTCATCTTTTTCGGCCTTGATAACCTCGATGACCTACACCTCTGTAGCCATTTCCATTACCTTGGTCCACATTTTGGTCAATCGTCTATGTATGATATACTGAATGGGTATTTTTTTCTATTTTTCTTGTTCAATCGACATTCTTTTGTTGAATTAGTGTTTTCCTCACATATGTGGCACCATTTTGGTCACACATTCCTTATATTATGCATGGGTAGTCTCTTGCTGCATGATTTTTTACACCTTCGCACATGTCACGGAGCATTTCAATTTGAATTCATCAAACTTCTTGATCTAGTGCATTGCTAAATTTACAATAATCTTTTGTATGTCAATCACTAGGACATATTCTGAACATTAATTCATTTCATGAAATTATCATATGTATTATTGATTGTTGCGGATATGCAAATTTTCATTTTAGTCTTTTCTCAATTATTGATGAAGTCGAAGTGCCTTCATCATCCATTTCTATTTGTTGGGATTTTCTCAATGCTTCTTCACACATATGGATGTCATACATGTGTAATGGTACTCTGATATTTTGCAATAATCCTACAACATACCATTGTAGAAGCATTTTTTCTTCAGTTACATAGGGAATTTGACTTAAAAGATCTTTAAATATTTTATCATATTCATGAACAGTTTCTCCCAGATTCTTCTCGATCTCTTTTAGTATTTTTTTCACAAGGTGGCTTATATATTACATTTTGAAAAATGTGAGGAATTTTTTCTTTCTTTCTTCCTTCGAGCGTTGTTGAATGTCTGTGAAATTCATGAACCAAGTAAGAGATTTGCAAATAAGTGCAACACGAAATCAGGCCATTTATTTATCCTCGTCGATTATATTAGTTGCATCACAGAATTTCTCAAAAACAAATCAATGTCGTTTGGGATCTTCATCGCCTTCATAAATGGGGATATGATTGAGGTCGATTGTTGTTTTCTTGGGGTTTTTCAAGGATTAAAATATTGCAATAGTTTTTTTCTAAGTCTACTGGGAATTCGACATGGTCTTACTTTCTTGAATCAAAATCTGAATATTAGACTTGACCAATACAATTTGTCGCTAATGTTTAGTCTGAATGTAGTCAAGTGTTAACTGCGCTTGTTTTTTTCTTGGGCTTAGATCATCTATCTGACAACCTTTGTTTATGTACTTGATGAATCATCCTCTGAAGGGTTGTGTCAATTCATTTTCATTGTAAGTTGATTTAGAGTCTTCCAAGAGTAGATTCAACGGGGAGCGAAGTATGTGAGGTATTATATATGGAGAATTATATACTCTAGTCGATTTTCGATATTTTCTTGTGCTTCAATTAGCAACATATCTCTTATATAACCAGAATTGTCAGTTCGGCACTACACCTTTGGTGATTCTGTATCCACATGAAGTCTTTGGTGGGGAAGTTTGCAATGTGTGGGCTAGGGCTTCTTACAGGGGAAAGTCAAATTGTGGGTCCTAAATCATCGATCTCCATATTTTTGACTTGGTCAACTGCTTATTGGGCGTCATCGAGTGCCAAACTCACTTTCAAGATTTTACTCCTCCTAGGAGCCATCGAGGTGCTCTCAAGAACTTCTCTAGTGATATTTCATGCCTGAGTAGGTTTCCTATGATAATTTTCGAGATCCCTTGCATTTTGTAATTCTTCTCACCTCTTTTGCCTCTTTTCTCACTCCAATTTTCAATATCATTTGAAGGTTTATGGGTCTTCATTCGACATGCAAAATTCTCATTTGATTCAATTATATTCTTCACGATTTCAAACATTTTCGACTTGGGTGTGCTCAACTCGACTTCTATCCTCTCGCAAACTTTCCAACCCCCCATCGTCGACTTGAATTACTCGTGGTCACTGATGTTACTCATTCTGTCTAATTTCATTTCTTCAAAAAATAATCCCAAGTTTCTCTCGTATCTTTGTAGTGAGATTTTCGAAATTCTTCCCAGTCTTCTTATTTTTCTTTCCAATTGGAATTTAGAGGAGGATTTCTTAGAAGGGGTCGGTATTCAACAATTTCCCCGACTCCCTTGTCTAAAAGGAGGTTATGATGTAAGTATGAGACGATGCAAAGGAACATTTTGTGTAATTCTGAGTAGAATTTGTTTTTGATGATTTCGACTGACTCTATGTATTCAATCACTTGTTCTTCAATGTAATCGCACATGATCTTTTCAAACCACTCGTTAAGGTTTGTTCTTCCTCCGTTTATGATTTTGTGCATCAATTTCTCATCACAAGTGATTTTTCTTATTATATTGATTAAGATATTCATACAATGCTTCTAGAATGGAGTCCAGGAATCATTCATGCATATCTGAAAATAAATGAGTACATGCTTCGACTAGCGTTAATCGGTTTCTTATTGCATAGTTTTTACTATAATTGGTGATTTTGTGCTCCCACCATCCACGTATGTCTTCCAAGGTTAACATCTATGTGCCTTTTTCTTTATGCATGGCCAAGTTCAAAATTACCAACAATGGAACCAATGTTGTAGTCTAAGGGAAAGTATGAGAATTTATTGATAGATCCTTACACATAGGAACAAAATCACAAAATTATATATAAAATCACATAGAGACATAAGTCGACATACAAAAGAAGTGGGACAACCATCAATGCATTTTATTAGATAGAAAAATAACCTATATCTTTCCATTACATAGCCACACACACACACACACACACACACACACACACACACACACACACACACACATATATATGTAAGTATGATATATAGTTACCAGTCGGTTACAGTTTCTTAATTGTTTGGTCGGTCGACTCTAACTATCTGTTCAATTGACTTCCCTAATCAGTTTCTGCAGTTGACTGGCGTGTCTAGTCGACAGGGCCGAATAGCCCCTACAACATATCTTGAAAGTTCTTTGTAATTGTATGCATACAAACTGTTATCACTCCAAGAAACTCCTTAGGGTTTTAGGCTAAGGATGCTTGGTAACTTATAAATAATGTGTATATATGCTTGGAACAATGGGGTCTCCAATGATCAATGTAATAGACAACTCATACATCTAAAGAAACAGTTCTTTCAGGAAACAATAATTAGATCAAGTAAATTGAAAGGAGAGGATGAAGAACACTATTCTTGATTGCCAAATACAACTGAATGTAGGGCTTAATGCAAGATAGAGAGAAATCCTTTACTTGAAGTCTATGAGCTCAATAAAGAGATAACAGTCTTCATGAACTAAAATAAACTGAAACAAAGTATAGAAAAGGAAAGATGGATATTTCTGATATTGAAAACGAAAGGAAACTAAACTTTATTTCTGCAAATAAGAGTCTATACAGTAGCACCAAATATCTCCCAGTTTGAACCCTTGTCTCTTAGAAAAGATAGGCATTTATAGATTTTTACAATCAGTTTTTAAGATCCTAAAAACTTGGATCTTGTATCTAAAAATAGCAATTCAAATCTAACTAAGTAACTTGATAACAAAGCCTGAATAACTAAACTAGCATTCGAATTGTCTTCAATCTCAAAATTTGACATCTCTATTCTTCAGCTTCTGGAATCTGGGGTGTCATGCAATGTGTAGAGGCACCTGTCTTGGTAGTTGGATTTCTTCAGTTGTTCATAGTAGATACGTTAGGAGATTTGTTTGGCATGTGGTTCTCAAAAACTCCCACGAATCTCTGATGCAGAGCCTTTTCCGAGCAAGTTGTTATCCCTTTGATACTCTGGAACCTCTTCATAACCTGTGAAAAATGACCTGCTTTGTCCTTATCTTTCAAAAATACTTTTTCTGCTTTCACCAGCTAACTCGCCTTATGATTCACTGGTTAGTTGGTGAAAGCGCTGCTTTTCACCAGCTAACTGGTCGTAAAATTTCGCTGTGTGCTGGTGAAAGATCTGCCTTAGCCCAAAATGAACTTTCACCTCCAAAACTGTGATTCCATCAAAAACTCAATGTGTCTCTGCTTTAACCCCTTGCATGTTTACAACAACTTGAGCAAGCACTTGCAAATCTGGGTGTGATTTTTGCTTTTGCTTCAATTTTTTGATTTTGCTTTTAAGGTGCTTTACTAGCCACCATAGACTGTTATCAGACAGCTTCTTGCATCTTTTCTTTATTACCCTCTCTAAGACCTCCTACTGAGCGATCACTTCTTTGAGATTCTTGATTTTCTGAGTTTTCTTTGACTTAGAGCTCTTTGATGTTTCTCCTTCCTCGATGTGAGTAAAGGTCTCATAATTCTATGCAAACTCAATGGAATGTTCAATACTTTTGATGACAGGGCTCTCATCCTCTTGCTCTAGTTCTGATTCTGTGTAGGGCAGGTTCAAAATGTTTGTTCTCCTTTCTGTAGGCTGCTCTGTAGTAGTTTCAAAATTCAATTTTTTCTTTGACCTGTGAGATTTCACACCTGAGACTCTGTCTTCTAGAGGTCCTGGAAGGGTTCTCCTCTTCCTTGAGCTACTTTGAGGAGTCGATTGTCTCTTTCCAGCTTTCTTTTGATCACCCATGGGCTGAGTTTGAGTTTCAAAGCCCTCCCAAAAAAGAAAGTGTTGCCAAGTCCTTCCCTTCTATCTTAGCTCCTCCAAAATGATCAATTTAATAAGACCTGATGCAAGCTGCCCCTCACCGAGCTAGCCGCTTCCACCAGGACCTTCTTCGCACATGGGCCCAAAGAGTCTAAGTACTCTTCCACTCCTCTCGGGAGTCTTCGTCACCCACCGGACTCTCCTCGGCGATCTCCCCTTCGCAAATCGAGAAATCGACGCTCGCGCTATCGCGAACCTTGTGTGCACGTTCTCGTGCAAATCAAATCCCCGAACCCCGAATGTCGAGGGTCAACGGATCAACGTTCCTTCCTAATCGGGAATTTCCCTATCAGGAAATAGGCGGTTGAGTTGTCGCACGTCTCATGCCACACCAATCTCCGAACCCCGAACTCCGACAACACGCCACCTGTCCTCCAGTGAGTCCCATGGTCCCACATTGTCACGTCAACCTCGGAATTTCGCGGATCGCGAATCCTTGATGCAAGACTCCCTTGACGTCGAGAATCTCGATTCTCCGAACCCCGACTCCAAGGGATCCATTGACGCGTGCCCTACAAATCGATGGGTGTGGTTATATCGGGGAATCACAGGTCGCAGTTTCGCCGGTCGAAATTCCCTTGCATCGCAAAATCCCAAACCCTGATCTTGCGATGCCACCTGTCAACACCTCTGGGTAAGGTCTATACCTTGACACCTGTCTCCCCCTCGTGCTATCGGGAAATTGTGATTCGAGAATTCGCGTTTCCTGATGCACAAGACCACAATCTTCGCAAAACCCCGAATTCCGACTCCTCAGGATCTTGCGCCACGTGTCCCCTCTCCGATCAACGGTCTCGATTGATTCGGGAAATCACCGGTCGCGATTTCAAAGAGTTGGACTCTTGCCTCCGGAAAACACCGAACTCCGAACCCCGATCCCCAGGGATCTCACGCCACGTGTCCCCGTCTGGATCAACGGTTCAGATCGCTTCGGGGAATCGTGACTCGCGATTCTACGAGGTGTGAGTTCTCACCTTGCCAACTCCCGAATGCCAAAACCCCGAAGTCCGATGGACTTTAATTCTCCTCGCCCTCTCTCACGAGTTAACTCCCGCGTAACTCCTTCACGATCGGACGGTTCTCGGGATTTCGGGTTTCTCCTTGACAACTCTAGGTCGTCGATTCTCTTCCTCTTGAAGAGTTCCTCCGCTTCACCACCTTTGTCCTGTATGAACTCTACTGGAGTCTGCTCCCACAGCGACACAAAGGTATTCTTCCAGGCCTGTTCCTACGATGCTTGCAAGGAACTATCCCTCCTAAGCTTTGTCTCTCTCTGACTCCTTCAGAGACTTCTCACGTCTTTCCCGTGCTCAACTTCCAACATCTCTCAAAGCGTGGAAGTCGTCTAGACCCACGCAATCCTGCTAACAGCAGTCCAGTCCTCCTTCTCTCAGACTCGGCTCTGAGACTTCAATTCGACCTGCACTCACCTGCACGGTTTGAATAATCCAACTCGACTCGGGGCGAAGAGAACAAAGGTTCAACTGCTCAGCCTCCTCACGCACTCTATGCGGAGAAATTCAAATGCACTCTATGCAGGAATATCCAGACTTAAGCAAAGAAACAATTGAAACTCATTCCCTCATTCTCTCAGATTTCTAACTTGGTATGCAATCACATATGCAGCATATATAAGATAAACATAAAAAGAGGCAAACATGCAACAGCATAATACCAACAACACAAAGAGACTGAATACATCCATGGAATTGAATAAAAGCTTTCCTATTAATTCAATGTTTGTACATGGAGTTTCTTCACAAGCTCTCTGTTCTGCTCTTCTTTTTCTTCTAATGCTAATGCTGAATAATACAGAATGTCCATAATAATCCAACAATACAACGGAGGGTGCCTATATTCGTTTTCCCTCCTGGAAGATGAAACTGCCTAATCTATAGCTAACCCTATCTACCAGCATTTAAAACCGTTAAATGCATTCTTATCTACATTATATTACAAATGCGCTCACTTTGAATGCCTTTAGTTAAACGGTGGCGCAACAATACCAAGGTAGAATTCAAAATATGAAGTTAGCTGGCTTGTCCAGCTGTCTCTTCTTTCTCCACACGCACTCGGAAGATGGAGTCGTTGATGCTCCTGCATCATACTCCTCGGCTCAAAAAGGTTTCATGGGCTCCTGTCCATGAGCTCCTGCATAGTGTGCCCATGCTTCTGAATTTCTGCCTCCGTTTCCCAGCTGGCATCCTCCACTGGGTGATCTTTCCACTTCACCAGGTATTCCAAATATTGTTTCCTCCTGGTCTTCCTGCCTACTCTTCTGTCCAGTATGCACTCCATCTGAGGCTTCTGTGCCACTGGAAACTGCTTCTGCCACTGGATGACTGGTTCCTCAACATTTTCAGCTCCTGCATCTTTGAATTTATATGGGTATAAATCTGAAATATTGAAAATCGGAGATATCCCGATGCCCTTTGGCAACTCAAGCTCGTATGCATTTTCCCCAAATTTCTTCAGGACCTTGCATGGCCCGATTTTCTTCATCTTGAGTTTGTTATATGTTCCCCTAGGGAACCTTTCTTTCCTCAGGTGCGCCAGAACCATGTCACCAACTTCAAACTGAAGTTGCCTCTTTCTCTGATTGGCCCTACGCTTGTATTCCTGGTTCATTTTCTGCAATCGCTGCTTCACCTGTGTGTGAAGTTCTTGCATTGCTTCAACGAATTCCTCAGCTCTCGCGCTGCTGGTTTCAGCCTGTTCTGGCTCCCTGAGATCAGACACTCCTCTTGGCTGTGTCCCATACAAAATCTGAAATGGGCTCTTACCTGTACTCTGATTCACAGAATCGTTGTACGCAAACTTTGCCTGCGGTAGGATCTGATCCCAACTGGTGTGATGCTCCGTCACCAGACTCCTCAACAGATCCCCTAAGCTCCTATTGACCACTTTGGTCTGCCCATCTGTCTGCGGATGGTAAGCAGAACTGAAAGCTAAGTCGGTCCCCATCTTCTTCCATAGCGTCCTCCAAAATGGCCTATGAACTTGGTATCCCGATCCGAGACTATACTTCTCGGCAATCCATGCAATCGCACAATCTCTTTGAAAAACAAATTTGCGATGTGGGTTGCATCGCCGGTCTTATGACACGAGATGAAATGTGCCATCTTCGAGAATCTGTCTACCACAACAAAGATGGAATCAACTCCTCGCTGTGTTGTCGGTAAACCCAACACAAAATCCATGCTAATGGCTTCCCATGGCCTTTCGGGTATAGGCAACGGCTGATATAACCCTGTGTTATGTTTCCTGCCCTTCGCGTGTTGACAAATTCTGCATCAGTCAACAAATCTCTTCACATCTGCACGCATTCCTGGCCAAAAATATGATTCGCCCAGCTTGGCGAATGTTTTGTCATGTCCGAAATGACCTGCTAAGCCCCCGTTGTGCTTCTCCTTTACCAAATTCTCTCTCATAGAGCAATCTGGAATGCACAATTGATTGCCTTTGAACAACAATCCATCTTGTATCAGGTAATCAATCCACGAACTCCTATACCTGAGAACTGGGTTCTCGGCTGCCTCGTACGCTTCACCAAAATCAACATCGCCTGCATACATATCTTTCAGGTTTTCAAAACCTAAAGTCTTGACCCTGAATTCCTGCAGCAATAAACATTTTCGACTCAAGGTGTCAGCTACCTTATTAGCAGTCCACGAAATGTGCTTTATGACAAATGTGAAATTCTGCATATATTCCACCCATTTCGCATGCTTTTGATTCATCTTCTCCTGTTGACTCACGAATTGCAGTGCATGATTATCACTGTACAGCACAAATTCTTTGGGTATAAGATAATGCTTCCACTTCTTCAATGCCTGGATGATGGCATAGAATTCTTTGTCGTACGTGGAGTACTTTAACTTTGCATCATCCATCTTCTCGCTGTAATATGCAACAGGTCGGTCATCTTGACTTAAGACCCCTCCAACAGCATACCCACTAGCGTCACACTTCACCTGGAAGGTCTTCAGAAAATCAGGCAGCACTAACACTGGCTGCTCGGTTATCTTTTGCTTCAACAAATTGAAGCTCTTCTCAGCTTCGACTGTCCAATGAAAAATTTTATGCCACTTTTTCACAGTATCCATCATTGCAGCACTGATTCCACTGAAGTTTTGAATGAACTTCATGTAGAAGCTTGCCAAACCGTGAAAGCTCCTTACTTCGAAAACATTTCTTGGCGATGGCCAATTCCTGATCACGTTCACCTTCTCAGGATCCATCTTCAATTCGTTAGCCGAAATTACAAAACCCAAATAAATGAGTTCTGTCTGCATGAAGGAACACTTCTTCAAATTGATCAGCAGTTTCTCCTGCTGCAATCTTTTCATCACAATGGCCAAATGCCTCAAGTGTTCATCTCTAGTCTTGCTGAAAATCAAAATATCATCCAAGTATACGACCACAAATTTGCCAATGAATTCCCGCAGGACTTCATTCATCAGCTGCATAAATGTGCTTGGCGCATTTTTCAACCCAAACGGCATGACCAACCATTCGTACAAACCCTCATTTGTTTTGAATGCTGTTTTCCACTCATCTCCCTCTCTCATCCGGATCTGATGATATCCACTTTTGAGATATATCTTTGAAAAATAATTTGCCCCGCTCAGGCAATCCATCAAGTCGTCCATCCTCGGCAGTGGAAACCTGTACCTGATGGTAATTTTATTAATCGCCCTGGAGTCTATACACATCCTCCAGCCTCCATCCTTCTTTGGGCTCAGTACTGTCGGAACAGCACATGGACTTAGACTTTCTCTCACTAGTCCCTTGTCCTGCAGATCCTGTACCTGCCTTTTGACTTCCTCATTCTCTTGAGGTGTCAACCTGTATGCTGCCTTATTTGGTAAACTTGCTCTGGGTATGAGGTCAATGTGGTGACTCACACTCCTCATCGGTGGCAACGAACGAGGTAGTTTGTCCACGATGATGTCAGCGAACTCTCCAAGCAGTTCCTGAATCTCCTCTGGCAACTCGTCCACTCTTGTGCTTGTTAGGACAATTCTCGGCTTCCTGACAACAAAGAACTGTGGATCCTCTTCCTTCTCCAGCTCTGTGAGAAGTTCTTTCCCACTCATGAGAAGTATGGTACTGGTTACTTCCGGCTTCACCTCTTTATCCTTCCCTGGAAGCAATGTATGTGATTTCCCATCCTTCTCCAAGGTGTATGTGTTCATTCTCCCATCATGAACCACATGTCTATCATATTGCCATGGTCTCCCCAATAAAACATGACAGACATCCATGGGAATGACATCACACAAGATTTCATCTCTATATTCACACATTTTAAAATTTACCAAGCATTGTTTTGTAACACATACTTGGTGTCCTTTCTGCAGCCACGTCACTTTGTATGGACTCGGGTGCTTGTTCGTTTTCAGCTCTAGTTTCTCTACCATCTCGGTCAAAACGAGATTGTCGGTGCTCCCACTGTCCACTATGACCTTGCATTTCCATCCCTGGGTCTTGCAAGTCATCCGGAACAGTCAGCATCTTTGCGATGTGTCCTCCATCTCTTTCTCGGGTTTTAAGAGAACTTTATGCACTGTCAGTGACTTCCCACTCCCAGCGTCTTCATCTTCAACATCACGCCTCTGTGCCTCAGTAACATGAGCATTTCCTCTGTCCATCTTCCTCTCTGGACAGTCAATGGCCTTGCGTCCGTCTTTCCCACACCTAAAACATGTGATGACTCCCCCACGGCCTCTTCCTCTACCTTGGGTGCGAGGAAATGTATTGGCATCAGCGTAATCTCCTTGCTGACCTGTTTGTTGTCTCCTTGGCTCAGCAACTTGCTGCCTCTGCTGTGAGGTTCCACCTCTTTCAGCTCTTCCATGAGGCCTCTTCCAATCCTCCTTGGTCTTTTGAGTTTTTTCTTGGGCAACTGCTTTGCCTCTAGGATGGCTTCTGCCTCGCCCTCTCTGTCCCTGTTTGTGGTTCAGCTTCTCCTCGGCCTTTAGAGCCATCTGGTACGCATCCTCAACTGTGCGGACGGTAACCATGCTCAACTCGTCCTGAATGTCATACCTAAGACCATTCAGATATCTTTCCACCTTTTCGTCATCACTCTCCCGATGACCAGCTCGAATATTGAGTCTATACAATTCCTCGGTGTATTCTTTCACCGTCATCATCTTCTGTCTCAGGTTCTGCATGCGCTTGAACAGAGTGATCTGGTAATCCCTCGGAATGAATTTCGCCTTCATCTTGGCGATCATCCGATCCCAGCTTTTGATCTTTTGTTTTCCCTTGGAACGTCTGTCTGCCTGCAGCTCGTCCCACCATAAGGCTGCGTGTCCCTTCAGCTTGGTGACAGCATGTCTCATTTTCTTGTCCTCTTCGATGTCTTCATAGTCGAAGTAGGTGTCGAGTGCTCGGATCCAATCCAACAGCTCCTCTACATTTAGATTTCCCTCATAGGCGGGAATATCCATCTTCGTCTTCGAGCTCATCCTCGAAATGGCTTTGATCAACCTCTCTGTCGAGGCATCTTCTGCGGCGACCTCTTCTTGGTCATGTCCAGCTTCCTCTTCAACCTCAGGATCACTGAACTCTGCTGCACCCGCTCCACGCCTCTGGGTGGCCTCCATATCTTCGAGTCTCGCCCTGAGATCTCGTATTTGGCGTTCCATTTCTGGATTCCCTGCCTGCCTACCCCTCCTTCGTGCATCCCTGTCCTCACGATCAGGTGACTGCCTTTCTCTCCTGGGCGGCATTATTTTTCTTCTATCTCTGCTTCAGAAAGCAAAGGTACTCCCGCTCTGATACCACTCTGACGCAAGCTGCCCCTCACCGAGCTAGCCGCTTCCACCAGGACCTTCTTCGCACACGGGCCCAAAGGGTCTAAGTACTCTTCCACTCCTCTCGGGAGTCTTCGTCACCCACCAGACTCTCCTCGGCGATCTCCCCTTTGCAAATCGGGAAATCGGTGCTCGCGCTATCGCGAACCTTGTGTGCACGTTCTCGTGCAAATCAAATCCCCGAACCCCGAATGCCGAGGGTCAACGGATCAACGTTCCTTCCTAATCGGGGATTTCCCTATCGGGAAATCGGTGGTTGAGTTGTCGCACGTCTCATGCCACACCAATCTCTGAACCCCGAACTCCGACAGCATGCCACCTGTCCTCCAGTGAGTCCCATGGTCCCACACTGCCACGTCAACCTCGGGATTTCATGGATCGCGAATCCTTGATGCAAGACTCCCTTGACGTCGAGAATCCTGATTCTCCGAACCCCGACTCCAAGGGATTCGTTGACGCGTTCCCTACAAATTGACGGGTGTGGTTATATCGGGGAATCACAGGTCGCAGTTTCGCCGGTCGAAATTCCCTTGCATCGCAAAATCCCGAACCCCGATCTTGCGATGCCACCTGTCAACACCTCTGGGTAAGGTCTATACCTTGACACCTGTCTCCCCCTCGTGCTATCGGGAAATTGTGATTCGGGAATTCGCGTTTCCTGATTCACAAGACCACAGTCTTCGCAAAACCCCGAATTCTGACTCCTCAGGATCTTGCGCCACGTGTCCCCTCTCCGATCAATGGTCTCGATTGATTCGGGAAATCGCCGGTCGCGATTTCAAAGAGTTGGACTCTTTCCTCCGGAAAAAACTGAATGCCGAACCCCGATCCCCAGGGATCTCACGCCACGTGTCCCCGTCTGGATCAACAGTTCAGATCACTTCGGGGAATAGCGACTCGCGATTCTACGAGGTGTGAGTTCTCACCTTGCCAACTCCCGAATGCCGAAACCCCGAAGTCCGATGGACTTTAATTCTCCTCGCCCTCTCTCACGAGTTAACTCCCGCGTAACTCCTTCACGATCGGACAGTTCTCAGGATTTCGGGTTTCTCCTTGACAACTCTAGGTCGTCGATTCTCTTCCTCTTGAAGAGTTCCTCCGCTTCACCACCTTTGTCCTATATGAACTCTACTGGAGTCTCCTCCCACAGCGACACAAAGGTATTCCTCCAGGCCTGTTCCTACAATGCTTACAAGGAACTATCCCTCCTGAGCTTTGTCTCTCTCTGACTCCTTCAGAGACTTCTCATGTCTTTCCCGTGCTCAACTTCCAATAGCTCTCAAAGCGTGGAAGTCATCTAGACCCGCGCAATCCTGCTAACAGTAGTCTGGTCCTCCTTCTCTCAGACTCGGCTCTGAGACTTCAATTCGACCTGCACTCACCTGCACGGTTCGAATAATCCAACTCGACTCGGGGCGAAGAGAACAAAGGTTCAACTGCTCAGCCTCCTCACGCACTCTATGCGGAGAAATTCAACTGCACTCTATGCAGTAATATCCAGACTTAAGCAGAGAAACAATTGAAACTCATTCCCTCATTCTCTCATATTTCTAACTTGGTATGCAATCACATATGCAGCATATAGAAGATAAACATAAAAAGAGGCAAACATGCAACATCATAATACCAACAACACAAAGAGACTGAATACATCCATGGAATTGAATAAAAGCTTTCCTATTAATTCAATGTCTGTACATGGAGTTTCTTCACAAGCTCTCTGCTCTCCTCTTCTTTTTCTTCTAATGCTAATGCTGAATAATACAGAATGTGCATAATAATCCAACAATACAACGGAGGGTGCCTATATTCGTTTTCCCTCCTGGAATATGAAACTGTCTAATCTACAGCTAACCCTATCTACCAACATTTAAAACCGTTAAAGGCATTCTTATCTACATTATATTACAAATGCGCTCACTTTGAATGCCTTTAGTTAAACGGCGGCGCAACAATACCAAGGTAGAATTCAAAATCTGAAGTTCGCTGGCTTGTCCAGCTGTCTCTTCTTTCTCCACACGCGCTCGGAAGATGAAGTCGTTGATGCTCCTGCATCAAGACCAAAGTGGCAAAGAGTGTTCTTCATGCTTAGAGGTTCAACTCTAATCTTTTTACAGACCTTAGTTAAGCTCTTGTGCAAGAAGAAAGTTAGGTTTAGGAGAGTTTTACCTGTGAAATGGTCTAAGAGCTTGAAATGATACAACATCAGTTTGTCATACCTGCCTTCTGAATTTATGTAGAGTTGGATTCCCTTAAACAACTCCTGCCACTCTTCTTCTAAATGTGAAACTGGCATGCTCTTCTTCCATGCATTATGTCTGAATTCTTCCTTCAAATATGGTCTGAAATTTAAGTTTTTGGTGGCAGTTGTTTTGAACCAGCTCTGGCCCGATCTTGGTAAGCTAGTCACTGTAGTGATGGCAACTTCATCCACAATGATCTCCAGGGACCCAACACAGGCCTTATTCCTGTCAAACGTTTTAGCAAAAGCCTCTGCTGTTGATTGATGATAGCCAGTCTGTAACCTTTCAACAAATTCCAGACATCCTGTGTTTGAGAAGTGTTTCTGCACTTCTGGATGCGTCTGTAGGAAGGATAGACTATCCAACTCTTTCCTCAGTAAAGAACCACTGCGTCTCCTCACCATCTACAACTCAAAACCCAAAACGATTCTGCACACCAAACTCTGCAAACTGTTGTTCAGGCCAAGGTCTTGCACTGGTGAAAGCACTCAGCTCTGTCTTTCAACATTAGAAACTTAGCATACATTTGTGAGTGATGCGTGTTGGGGAAGAGATGAGCCGATTTGATGTTGTCAGCTAGGTAGTACAACTCCTATACCTGCGATAATGGATTCAAATTCGCCATTTTCGATGCCATGATTGTGAAGCATGCGTTACTGAACACGATCCGATTTGTAATCCGATTTAGACGTGCAAACCCGAGTCTCCATCATTATCCACTTTCACCAGTGCATCATTCTTGATTGCATGACGTGGGAGCAGACTCTACTGGAGTCTGCTCCCACAGCGACACAAAGGTATTCTTCCAGGCCTGTTCCTACAATGCTTGCAAGGAACTATCCCTCCTGAGCTTTGTCTCTCTCTGACTCCTTCAGAGACTTCTCACGTCTTTCCCGTGCTCAACTTCCAATAGCTCTCAAAGCGTGGAAGTCGTCTAGACCCGCGCAATCCTGCTAACAGCAGTCCGGTCCTCCTTCTCTCAGACTCGGTTCTGAGACTTCAATTCGACCTGCACTCACCTGCACGGTTCGAATAATCCAACTCGACTTGGGGCGAAGAGAACAAAGGTTCAACTGCTCAGCCTCCTCACGCGCTCTATGCGGAGAAATTCAACTGCACTCTATGCAGGAATCTCCAGACTTAAGCAGAGAAACAATTGAAACTCATTCCCTCATTCTCTCAGATTTCTAACTTGGTATGCAATCACATATGCAGCATATAGAAGATAAACATAAAAAGAGGCAAACATGCAACATCATAATACCAACAACACAAAGAGACTGAATACATCCATGGAATTGAATAAAAGATTTCCTATTAATTCAATGTCTGTACATGGAGTTTCTTCACAAGATCTCTGCTCTCCTCTTCTTTTTCTTCTAATGCTAATGCTGAATAATACAGAATGTGCATAATAATCCAACAATACAACGGAGGGTGCCTATATTCGTTTTCCCTCCTGGAATATGAAACTGTCTAATCTACAGCTAACCCTATCTACCAACATTTAAAACCGTTAAAGGCATTCTTATCTACATTATATTACAAATGCGCTCACTTTGAATGCCTTTAGTTAAACGGCGGCGCAACAATACCAAGGTAGAATTCAAAATCTGAAGTTCGCTGGCTTGTCCAGCTGTCTCTTCTTTCTCCACACGCGCTCGGAAGATGAAGTCGTTGATGCTCCTGCATCAAGACCAAAGTGGCAAAGAGTGTTCTTCATGCTTAGAGGTTCAACTCTAATCTTTTTACAGACCTTAGTTAAGCTCTTGTGCAAGAAGAAAGTTAGGTTTAGGAGAGTTTTACCTGTGAAATGGTCTAAGAGCTTGAAATGATACAACATCAGTTTGTCATACCTGCCTTCTGAATTTATGTAGAGTTGGATTCCCTTAAACAACTCCTGCCACTCTTCTTCTAAATGTGAAACTGGCATGCTCTTCTTCCATGCATTATGTCTGAATTCTTCCTTCAAATATGGTCTGAAATTTAAGTTTTTGGTGGCAGTTGTTTTGAACCAGCTCTGGCCCGATCTTGGTAAGCTAGTCACTGTAGTGATGGCAACTTCATCCACAATGATCTCCAGGGACCCAACACAGGCCTTATTCCTGTCAAACGTTTTAGCAAAAGCCTCTGCTGTTGATTGATGATAGCCAGTCTGTAACCTTTCAACAAATTCCAGACATCCTGTGTTTGAGAAGTGTTTCTGCACTTCTGGATGCGTCTGTAGGAAGGATAGACTATCCAACTCTTTCCTCAGTAAAGAACCACTGCGTCTCCTCACCATCTACAACTCAAAACCCAAAACGATTCTGCACACCAAACTTTGCAAACTGTTGTTCAGGCCAAGGTCTTGCACTGGTGAAAGCACTCGGCTCTGTCTTTCAACATTAGAAACTTAGCATACATTTGTGAGTGATGCGTGTTGGGGAAGAGATGAGCTGATTTGATGTTGCCAGCTAGGTAGTACAACTCCTATACCTGCGATAATGGATTCAAATTCACCATTTTCGATGCCATGATTGTGAAGCATGCGTTACTGAACACGATCCGATTTGTAATCCGATTTAGACGTGCAAACCCGAGTCTCCATCATTATCCACTTTCACCAGTGCATCATTCTTGATTGCATGACGTGGGTTGATCGTATCATCATTTGATTTTTAAAACGTGGATAAAACGCACGTGATTCCCTCTTTCACCAGCTAATGGCCCGTGAGAAGCGCTCCTCGGCTGTTGAAATCGCCGCTTTCACCAGCACACAACCCGTGAGAAATGCTCCTTAGCTGTTGAAACTCATCACTTTCACCAGCTAACTATCACCTTTAAAACACACGTTAGCTGTTGAAAGCGTTTTATGAAAATTTTAAAGAGAAGACCTTTATGGGGCGTCTTATTTCTAAGACAAAAATCAAAACCTAAGTCTTACTACTAGAAAAACTCAAAACCAAATTTGAGAACACTATCAACAGCCATGCTATCAACCACAAAATGCAACCATAGTGACAGATTCATTTTGGGAGCTAACATTTGGCTCCAACTGGGATGGGCATCTCCCTGTGAGGTGACGAAGAACCTAGCTAGACTCAGTAGCCTTTATTACAAAATTTGAAAAGAAATCTGAAAAATAGTTTTGTTGGTACCATTGGGCATGGAGTTATTCAAGTGACAGAAACAAAGAAAATAGAACTGAAAAAGAATATGTACAAATAGAACAGGGCTTTTAAGAAAAGCCTTATGAAAAATAGGTCTTCAGAAATCGCCCGTTGAAAGGGCCACCTACTACTTCCTAGCCTGAAAGATTTTGGAGAACAAAGGTATTGTTCTGCTGCACCGCTATTATGACAAAAGGACCTGTCCAGAGAGCCTCAAAATTATCGTGTTTCCCTTTCTCTTGCCTTGTTGTATCCCACTTTAAGACTAAATCCCCTGTTTTGAAGACATTTGATTTGACTTTCTTGTCGAAGATCTCCTTGATTTTTTCTTGATGTAATTCTGTTTTTTGCAAAAGCTGCTCTCTATCTTGCTATAGCTCTACCAAATTATGAATTCTCTAGGTCAAATCACTTGGTTCAAAATTAGTTTCTTGTAAAAACTTTGCAACCGACAATGAAAGCTGAACAAGAAATATGGCTTCAGTACCATATACCAACTTGAAAGGAGATGTACCAATTGATTTCTTACATGTAACCCTATCAGCCCACAAAGCAAACTTCATCTTGGAATCCCAACCTCTAGAATTTTGTTCAAGCAGCTTCTTTATAATTCTGACTAAACTCTTGTTGGATGAATCAGCTAATCCATTCCCTTGTAGATAGTAAGCAGTGGAATGTACCAGCTGAATTCCCATCTCTTCACACAATTTCACCAAGTGTTTATCTTTGAATGCAGCAGCGTTATCAGTGACTATTCTCTTAGGGCAGCCAAATTTGGCAAATATGTTTTCTTGCAGAAAATTTATGATGACAGTATGATTGGTGTTCTGGGTGGGAATAGCCTCAATCCACTTTGTAAAGTAATCAGTGGCAACAAGGATCCACCGGTGCTGACCACTAGAAGGCGGATGAATTTCACCTATGAATTCCAGGCCCCACTGTTGGAAAGGCCCTGTGACCACTATAGGTTTGAGGGGAAGGGACTTCAGTTGTTGTTTGCCTTCAAATATTTGACACTTGTCACATGTTCTCACAAAATCACAGACATCTGAAAATAAGGATGGCCAGTAGTAACCAGATCTTAAGATTTTATGTGCAGTGGTTTTCCAATAGTGATGTCCCCCGCATTCACTATTATGGAATTCAATCATGACCTTAGCTGCTTCTTCTTGGTTTATGCACCTCAACAATAAACCTATTGGATTTTTCCAGAACAATAAGTTGCCATTTATGCAGAAATTTATAGCTTTGAGCTTCAAAGCCCTTCCTTGTGTTTTTTTCAAATCTGATGGGACTGATAAAGTTTGCAGAAAATAAATAATGTGACTGTACCATTTGCAATCAGCTAGGTGAGATGAGACCTGCACTTCTTCACTTTCCTTATTCTCTGAAAACTGAACGTTATCTGCATTAATACTTACCACGTTTATTTCGAGCAGCCTGCAGTTTTCTTCTGCCAGAAGTTTGGCAAGGCCCTGACCCTTCACAAGTTTTGCTGGTTTAATTTCAACATCAAATTCAATCAACTTTGCTATCCAATTACTCCTTTTTCCATCTATGTCGGGTTGTATCAGCACATCTTTAACTGAACTGGAGGGAATGAAAGATATTAACTTTGCCTGAAGGATGTAAACTTTGAAGGCTTTCAATGACTTGATAAGTGCATATGCTTGTTTCTCCAGCAATTCATACTTTACCTCTGCGTCCCTCAAGACCTTACTGAAGAAAGCAACTGGCTGCTCCTGATCATCGGCATTTTTCTGCAAGAGTACTGTTGCGATTGTATCACTTGAAGCAAATGAAAAAATGTAAAATACCTTGGAGAAATAGGGGTTGATCAAAACAAGGGATGTTGTGATGGCTTCCTTGATGGCATTGAATGAATGTCTGGCTGCTTCAGTCCATTTTACCTCAGAGTCCTTTCTTAACATAGCAGTGATATGTTTTGTGAGTTCTACAAAGTTTACTATAAACCTTCTGATAAAGTTTATAGTCCCAAGGAAAGACTGAATGTCCTTCTTTGATCTGGGAAGAGGCGTATTTTTAATTGCTTCTACCCTTTTGGGGTCAATTTTCACTCCATCAGCTAAAACAATATGCCCAAGTAATTTTCCTTCCTTAAGTGCAAAATTTGTTTTTTTTGGATTAAGAGAAATGCCATACCTTCGACATTTTAGAAATGTCCTTTTTAAGTGTTGTAAATGAAGTTCATGGCTACTTGAGAAAACAATGATTTCATCGAGATATATTAGGACAAAATTATCTTTCTCTCCAACGAAAGCAATGTCCATCACTCTTTGGAATGTCGCTCCTGCATTCATCAATCCAAAGGGCATCTTCTTGTACATAAACATACCCCATGGAGTAGTAAAACCATTCTTTTCTTTATCGTCCGGATGGACAACAATCTGGTTGTATCCGGAAAACCCATCAATAAAAGACATCACCTTTGATCCTGACACCTTCTGCAAAATATGCTCCATTTTGGGCAGAGGGTAGTTGTCCTTCCTAGAGCACTTATTCAAAATTCTGAAGTCGACGTAGAGTCTGATCTCCCCATTCTTCTTCCTGACCGGTACGAGATTCGCAATCCATTCTGAATATCTAAGGGGAATGATGATGCGGGCGTCCAATAGTTTTTTAATTTCCCTTTCCATTGTAGGTGGAAAAAAAGATTGAAGTATCTAAGCTTCTACCTGAATGGTTTGGTGTCTTTATTCAAGGGAATCTTATGCTGAATTACCTCTGTGTCAATGGTCTTCAAGTCATCATACTGCCAAGCGAAGATGTCCGCAAACTCCTTTAGCAATTCTCCATAATCATCCCTTTGTTTTTGAGTCAAATGTGAGGCTAAGTTGACATGTTTAGGATCTTTCTCACTAGCCACATTATACTGCAAAACTTCTGAATCATTTTCCCCACTTTCCAATTTGATAGCCACGTCATTGTTATCGAACAACCTTTCCAACGGGACCAATCCTTTAGGAATTCTGTTGGTAGACAGCTGGACTATTTCATGTGCTGCAATTTTTATTCCAAACTTTGGCTCCTCAATTTCATTGTCATGTTCATTCTCCTGATCGATCTGTAGATCTACAAACTCATCTATCACTGCAAGAAATCTAGTGAGTTCAGCATCCTCTTCAAAAACCTTCCAAAATTTTACATTATCAGGGAGAGAGGGCCTATATTTAACTTGAATTTTGTAAGTTAATTTATGAGGCAGAGGGGGTATGAATGCACAAGCAGACACAACTAATGAATCAACCAATTCATTCATTTCTCTAGGTACATATGAAATTTTAAAATCTGCAAAATCGTGAATTGCCTTCAACACTTCATCTCTGTATGCCTTCAACCTGACATGCTTTGCTTGAAAGGACTTATTCACTTGCTGAATAATCAAATCTACATCTCCAAACACCTACAATTTTTTAATCTTCCTCTCTTTGGCTGCATTCAGCCCCAGAAGTAGTGCCTCATACTCAGCAATATTATTAGTCACTTTAAAATCAAGTTTAAAGGACAAGTGAGAAGTTTTCTTAGAAGGGGAAATCAATACCACTCCTGCTCTTGTTGATTCTTTAGTACAAGCACCATCAAAGAACATGGTCCAA
Organism: Picea engelmannii; assembly: GCA_009831015.1. NCBI lineage: Eukaryota > Viridiplantae > Streptophyta > Pinopsida > Pinales > Pinaceae > Picea > Picea engelmannii. The sequence goes on from ML778406.1 coordinate 849,350, forward strand.
AGATCATCTTCTGCTATTTCTGTGGGCTGAACTGTGGGCTTTCTGAGCAGCAATGTATCAGGTAATGAATCGTCAATTTTCAAAATACAAGATCCCATACCTGTGTCAACTGAATAGATAGGATGATTGGATGGATTTTTCTTGTCACTAATTACATATGCCAACTGAGATTCCCTGTATAGCCTTCTGTTCACCCCTCCAAAAATAGGGATAGTAGCATAGGAGAGATCCATTTGAAGAGTGCTACCTAGCCTCTTCATCCACGATCTTGATAGTAGACATCCAAATTTAGGAGGTATGTCAGCCACTACTATATCCATCGCCATAGTCTTCATGGATGCTTGGTTTAAGGTTACAGCCAAATCTTTGATCATCCCAAGACATTTGACTTTTCAAGAGTCAAAAGAGAAAAGATCATGATAAGACTTGGTGATCTCCAGCCCAAGCTCATCCATGACCGCCTTTGGCATCAAATTATGCGTAGCACCGGAGTCCAACAAACAATTATGCAGTGTTTTCTCATGAATATTTAGAGATATGTAAAAGGGAGGACATCTTTCATCTCTGTCTTCTATCATTTGGCCCAGAGTAATGGTTGGCTTTTCATCATATATGTTGAGGATATCAGCAGAAAGGGATACAGATTGGGGATCTAAAGTTTTGAGGATATCCCTTTTAAACATTTCATTTTTCATTAACTCGACTAGAGGAATAGGAATTTTAATTTTTTGTATTTCATCCTCAAAATTGAATGAATATGGGACTTTATCAGAAGCTTTATCAGAAACCTTTACCTGATTCGAAGGAGCTTCCTGATTTCTTTGTTGTTTAACAGGAGGCTGACTTTCTGGAGTTTGATGCTTGACAGGGACAACAGTCTTTTTGGGAGGAGTTGATGCTTTCACCTTTGAAGGATTTGCTTGCTAATTCTCTGATGTTTGATCTTTTTGCTTAACAGGGGTTGTGCTCTTTTCAGGAGAGGTTGGTGCATCTTTTTGAGCAGTATCAGATTTAGATCGGAGGTTATATCTATTCTTATCTTCTGTTGTGAAAATGCCATCATCAATAAGATTATCTTCTGTCTATTCAGTCATCAATGCTTCCTCATAGTCGTGTTGTGTTAGATAAGATTTCCCTGTCTCTTCTCCAACACAATGAATGTTATCTCCTCCACCTTTTTGATCTTCACCATCATCTTTGTCCATCACAACATTTTGAAGAGGGACCTTTATTCTCTAATCTTTAGTAGGATTCTTTTCTCTTTGCAAGATTTGAGTTGGCTGATTATTTCTTCTGAAGTTATTGGGATTTTGATTTGGGTTCCTGCCTGCAGAATCATAAGTGCCTCTTCCCTTCATAGGCTTCTTATTTTCAATCTTGAGATTAGATATCTCAGAGGTTAGAGACTCTAGCATCTTAGCCATTTTATCAAATTTCGGATCAGCACTTGATGAAGATGAAGCCTCATTCCTTGGCCTTCTCCTATAAGAATCTCCTTTCCGCTTCTGGGAGGTTAGAATATTTGATTCCACCTCAAGGGAAGCATCTTGCATGAGAGATAATGATGGTGACCTCCTTTATCTCAACAATAAACAAAAATATAAGTCAAAAGCATCAGAATATGTGATCTTGGCAGAAGCATCTGAAGGTTTTATCTCTACTGGTATTTTGCCATACATCCGGTTAAATATTTTAATGAAATCAGAGACTGACTCACTACTTTGTTTCCTTAGGTTCCCAAATTCTGTGATATAGTAGACAAAATCTCTTCTGTCACCCCAATGTTTCAAAAATGTCTCGTCCAGTTGCTCGATTCCAGCTATGGAACCAACAGGGAGTTCTTTGAACCATTTCCTAGCATGGCCATCTAGGCTTTGGACAAATACTCGTGTCCAAACATCTTCTTCTTCAATATTGAGATTTTCAGCATAACTGTAAAAAGCCTCAATATGTTCTTCAGCAGACACATCGCCTTTGCCTGTGAATTTGAGCATATACTTTTGATAGTCTCCTGTTGGCATGGATGATACTGGGTTTGGAAATATGAGTGGTGCATACCTAACAGCTAGGATTTGTTGCATTTTAGTCAGAGGAGGTGGTGCAGCCATAACTATCAAGGGTGAGGAAAATGATGGTTTCTTTTTCAAGTCTTCAACACTGGAGGAATGTGAAAGAGGTGAATCTTCTAATGGGAAAGAGGTCTGATAAGAGGCTCTGTAAAAATTTGCGAGCTGTCCAACCAAATTTTCTTCACCTTTAGCAGATAACTCATGGAGGAGATGTTCAACAGAAAGGAGGCTAGTATAAATGTTTGAATGATCTTCTTGTTGCTGAGAACGAAAAGGATCAAGGGAAGAAGAACTATGGCTTCTTTCGAAAGTCTTGGGTGTTTTTTCAATCAAATTTAAATCTATCAATTTATTATCATTAGGATTTTTCTGTTGATCAAAAAGAATTCGTTCTTCTACAGAATTTACAGTTGTTTTTTCATCAATGCTCTCTGAAAAGAACTCAAATTTTTCTGTAGTAGGTTTTCCAGAACTGAAAAGAGGATTACCTTATGTATCTGATCTTGAAGTTTGACCTTGAATTGTCTTTCCATTCCTGATAATTAGTTCTGGATTGGACACTGGTGTGATAGGTGATTCTTGAGGATTCGCCCTAGTACTGATCCTCTTAGGAGCCAGGATGAACTTGTGGAGTCGCCAAATAGATAATTACAACCAACTAAAATGTCTAATCTTTGTCTATCATGAAATATTATCTCTGTGTCGTATCCCAGGAAAGTAGAACTTGAATTTCGTCTCCCCGGCAACGGCGCCAATTTGTTATCACTCCAAGAAACTCCTTAGGGTTGTAGGCTAAGGATGCTTGGTAACTTAGAAATAATGTGTATATATGCTTGGAACAATGGGGTCTTCAATGATCAATGTAATAGACAGATCATACATCTAAAGAAACAATGCTTTCAGGAAACAATAATCAGATCAAGTAAATTAAAAGGAGAGGATGAAGAACACTATTCTTGATTGCCAAATACAACTGAATGTAGGGCTTAATGCAAGATAGAGATAAATCCTTTACTTCAATTCTATGAGCTCAATAAAGAGATAACAATCTTCATGAACTAAAATAAACTGAAACAAAGTACAGAAAAGGAAAGATGGATATTTATGATATTGAAAACGAAACGAAACTGAACTTTATTTCTGCAAATAAGAGTGTATACAGTAGCACCAAATATCTCCCAGTTTGAACCCTTGTCTCTTAGAAAAGATAGGCATTTATAGCCTTTTACAATCAGTTTTTAAGATCCTAAAAACTTGGATCTTGTATCTAAAAATAGCAATTCAAATCTAACTAAGCAACTTGATAACAAAGACTGAATAACTAAACTAGCATTCGAATTGTCTTCAATCTCAAAATTTGACATATGTATTCTTTAGCTTCTGGAATCTGTGGTGTCATGAAACGTGTAGAGGCACTTGTCTTGGCAGCTGGATTTCTTCAGTTGTTCATAGTAGAAACTTTAGGAGATTTGTTTGGCATGTGGTTCTCAAAAACTCCCACAAATCTCTGATGCTGAGTCTTTTCCGAGCAAGTTGTTATCCCTTTGATACTCTGGAACCTCTTCATAACCTGTCAAAAATGACCTGCTTCGTCCTTAGCTTTCAAAAATGCTTTTTCTTCTTTCACCAGCTAACTTGCCTTATGATTCGCTGGTTAGCTGGTGAAAGCGTTGCTTTTCACCAGCTAACTGGTCGTAAAATTTCGCTGTGCGCTGGTGAAAGCTCTGCCTTATCCCAAAATGAACTTTCACCTCCAAAACTGTGATTCCATCAAAAACTCAATGTGTCTCTGCTTTATCCCCTTGCATGTTTACAACAACCTGAGCAAGCACTTGCAAATCTGGGTGTGATTTTTGCTTTTGCTTCAATTTTCTGATTTTGCTTTTAAGGTGCTTTGCTAGCCACCATAGACTGTTATAGTCTTTGGTAATTTTCTGTTTCCTCTTCTTTTCCTTGACACTTTCACGAGCCAGTTTTTCAAATGAAGCATTGGTTTCTGCAAAATTATCAGACAACTTTTTGTATCTTTTCTTTATTACCCTCTCTAAGACCTCCTGTTGAGCGATCACTTCTTTGAGATGCTTGATTTTCTAAGTTTTCTTTGACTTAGTGCTCTTTGATGTTTCTCCTTCCTCGATGTGAGTAAAGGTCTTATAATTCTGTGCAAACTCAATGCAATGTTCAGGACTTTTGATGACAGGGCTCTCATCCTCTTGCCGTGGTTCTGAGTCTGTGTAGGGCAGGTTCAAAATGTTTGTTCTCCTTTCTGTAGGCTGCTTTGTAGTAGTTTCAAAATTCAATTTTTTCTTTGACCTGTGAGATTTCACACCTAAGATTCTGTCTTCTGGAGGTCCTGGAAGGGTTCTCCTCTTCCTCGAGCTACTTTCAGGAGACGATTGTCTCTTTCCATCTTTCTTTTGATCACCCATGGGCTGAGTTTGAGTTTCAAAGCCCTCCCAAAAAAGAAAGTGTTGCCAGGTCCTTCCCTTTGCTCTTAGCTCCTCTAGAATGATCAATTTAATAAGACCAAAGTGGCAAAGAGTGTTCTTCATGCTTATAGGTTCAACTCTAATCTTTTTACAGACCTTAGTTAAGCTCTTGTGCAAGAAGAAAGGTAGGTTTAGGAGAGTTTTACCTATGAAATGGTCTAAGAGCTTGAAATGATACAACATCAGTTTGTCATATCTGCCTTCTGAAGTTATGTAGAGTTGGATTCCCTTAAACAACTCCTGTCACTCTTCTTATAAATTTGAAACTGGCATGCTCTTCTTCCATGCATTATGTCTGAATTCTTCCTTCAAATATGCTCTGAAATTTAAGTTTTTGGTGGCAGTTGTTTTGAACCAGCTCTGGCCCGATCTTGGTAAGCTAGTCACTGCAGCGATGGAAGCTTCATCCACAATGATCTCCAGGGACCCAACACAGGCCTTATTCCCATCAAACGTTTTAGCAAAAGCATCTGCTATTGATTGATGACAGCCATTCTGTAACCTTTCAACAAATTCCATACATCCTGCGTTTGAGAAGTGTTTCTGCACTTCTGGATGCGTCTGTAGGAAGGATAGACTGTCCAACTCTTTCCTCAGTAAAAAACCACTGCGTCTCCTCACCATCTGTAACTCAAAACCCGAAACAAGTCTGCACACCAAACTCTGCAAACTGTTGTTCGGGCCGAGGTCTTGCGGGTGGTGAAAGCACTCGGCTCTATCTTTCAACATTAGAAACTTAGCATACATTTGTGAGTGATGCGTGTTGGGGAAGCGATGAGCCGATTTGATGTTGTCAGCCAGGTAGTACAGCTCCTGTACCTGCGATAATGGATTCAAATTCGCCATTTCCGACGCCATGATTGTGAAGCATGCATTACTGAACACGATCCGATTTGTAATCTGATTTAGACGTGCAAACCCGAGTCTCCATCATTATCCACTTTCACCAGTGCATCATTCTTGATTGCATGATGTGAGCTGATCATATCATCATTTGATTTTTAAAACGTGGATAAAACACACGTGATTCCTGCTTTCACCAGCTAGTGGCCCATGAGAAGCGCTCCTCGACTGTTGAAAAATGTCGCTTTCACCAGCACAACCCGTGAGAAATGATCCTTAGGTGTTGAAACTCATCACTTTCACCATCTAACCATCACCTTTAAAACACACGTTAGCTGTTGAAATCGTTTTATGAAATTTTTAAAGAGAAGACCTTTATGGGTCGTCTTATTTCTAAGACAAAAATCAAAACCTAAGTTTTACTACTAGAAAACCTCAAAACCAAATTTGAGAACATTATCAATAGCCATGCTATCAACCACAAAATTCCCTCATAGTGACGAATTCATTTTAGGAGATAACACATACCAAAAGGCAATTACCTTGTAATCTATCATGGTCTACTATCTACATCCATGTGAAGGAATTTGTCCTGCTTTATTATCTAGATGGAGATGATTTTGGTATAGAAATTTGGTGATCAGGCCTAGTTAAGGGATAGAAGTGAGGAGGTGATGAGGTGATGAGGTGGTGACAGTACTGAGAAGGAGGTGGCGAAGTAGTACACTGGATAAGGTCAAGGTTCTATCCCGACGCAACTCATAGAATTGCTAGAGATCCTTGATTGCGACATAGTCAAAGATCCTAACTTTTTGTTCATCATTTCAACAAATATTTTGATTTCTATTTATGTAATTTTTAAATCAATTTTAACATGGTGTCCTCCTTAGAAAGAAATCCAATATAAAATGTTTGATCACCATCGGGTATTTTCAATTGTCGTTATTAAATCGATGGATATCAAAACATCTCTATAAGATAATAACCTAATTGTGACCATCACTAGAATCAACAAGGAAATAATGGTTGATGTTGTAACATATATCAAAAATTGACTGTGTTGCCCAAGGCTACGGTTCTTGCATATGGACAGACTGGTTCAAGCGTAAGAGAACAAGGCAGAAGCAAAGAAGTTAAGTGACCTTGGGACAAATGCAGCTTATTTTTATTCATCCTATTCACTGGTTCAAGCTGCCACTTCAAAGACCTCTAAAGGTACAGACCTCTTTGAGACAAGCACCATGCTAATCTCCTTCATTCTTCTAGGGAAGTTGCTGAAATTTTTAGCCAAAGACAAGACTTCAGAAGCCATTGCAAAGTGGATGGAATTAGCTACAGACACCACGCAATTCAGAGATATTTGAAAACAAGCATCTTCTCTCCTTCCAGATTCTAGCACAGATTTGTGTTGTATTCCAATTCCAACATTATAAGCCTAGAAACAATCTCAAGACTTTCAGGCAAGTGGGACAGGTGAGGATAGATAAAAACATCCTGTGGGGGTTCTTAAATGGGACTATCAAGGACCAGAGTCTAAATGCAGCTGTGGAGGAGTTCTTAAACTTTCTGAAACTCAAGATTCAAAGTCGATTTGGTGAAAGGGTCCAAATAACCTTGGCGAGTTATCATGGCAAGTGAAGTGGGTGTGGTCGACATTCCACCTGAGGACATTTTCCAAAAGGGAAGACTTAATCCTGGCATGATGCTACTCGTAGATTTTGAGAAACATGTTATTGTAGACTGTCACGACCCTATTCTGAATGGATAAAGAGACAGAAGATTGTTCTCAAAGATGTTGTTTGTTCTGTTCCAGAAGCAGAAAGAGCACCTGAACAAATTATTGGATCAGTAAAGGTTGACGGTTTGAATGATACAATGGAAAACATGGGAATATATGGTTGTTATCGCCATTGAAGGCTTATGGGTATACAGTTGAGGCTTTGGAAATGTGGTTGCTTCCTATGGAAAAACATGGAACAAAATCTCTCGATTCTATCGGGAATGTTGGTGATGATTTGTTATATATATCTTACACATGCTTCTCTTCACCGTCCAAAAGCTTCTTTGATCATTCCATACCCCGTCTTGTGGTCTCGTCTGTGTATTATTCACGAGTAATCATTGTCAGAGAAGATTATTGTAGACATTGCAATGGAGTTGTAGTGCACGAGTATATATTATTTAGTGGGCATATTCGCAGCTATGGCTGTCCTTCCAATATTGTCTCATGCTCGCTGTAATTACCCAACCATTTTTAATTTTGGGGATTCAACCTCCGATACTGGTGCCATCCACTTTGTGTTCCCCTACAATGAGCTTTCTGAGAATCCTCCCTATGGAGACACCTTCTTCGGCAAACCCAAAGGCAGATACAATGATGAAAGATTGTCCATAGATTTCTTCGCCAAGGCACTGGGACTACCATTTTTGAGTCCATGTTTGCAGTCCGTGGTTTCAAATTTCGGGCATGGAGCCAACTTTGCTGCGGCAGGTGCCACTGTTCGTGATGCAGATTCCTTCACTGCTCCCATCTCTCTCATTGTCTAGATCAATCAGTTCAAAGTTTTCAAGCAACAGGTCCTTGCCAACATCAAGGCGCATGGTCCTCTAAGCTATCTCCCAAGCGCTGAAGCTTTCAAGAGAGGGATATACACGATAGAGATCGGGGGCAACGACTTCAGCTACGGATACATGCAACTCAACCTCATCGCCGCGCAGGTGAAGGAGACCATTCTTCCAAAGTTTGCGAGGTCTATTGCAGGAGTTGTGCGGGCTGTGTACAATGAGGGAGCCAGGACTATCCCGGTGAGGGATGTACTGCCCCAAGGTTGCGGGTCCTTTTGGCTCACTTTCTTTCCACATTCCCCCAAGGACTTCGATCGTCACGGTTGCTCCATCTCCTTCAACGACGCAGCTCTCTATTACAACACACTCCTTCGAGCTCAGCTATTTGCTCTGCGGAAATGGCTAAAAGACGCCAAGATTATCTACGTCAATACATATGACATTTTCTATGGTTTCTTTGCCAATCCCTCTAAATATGGGTTCAAAGCCACCACTAAAGCATGTTGCGGAGTTGGAGGCAAATACAACAACGAACTGTGGTGTGGAAAGAGTGGAACCATCAATGGCACTAGGGTGAAGTTCTTGAATTTATCCAGAACAAAGATAGAGGAGCTGCCTAAATCCTTGAGCGATCTCAGAAGCTTCCTGTTTCTCGATGCCAGCATCATGAGGATAAATATGAGTCATGCTGAAAGGGGATTTTGCATTCCAAATCATTGGTTGCTAGAAAGCCAGCGAATTGAAGAAATCAATCATACTCTTGGTTGTTTGGACGACCATATTCCTTTTGGAGAGATTCCTTGCTCAAATCATACTAATTTTGATACAGAAGGAAACACAAATTTCACTGAAATACCCGGCCACAAAAGTTTTTGCTTGAGAGCAAAGGATGTTGTTCAGCTTCCCAAATGTGGTGATGGATGGTCTAAAATCCCAAATGACCGGGATCTGTCCATGCTCAGAGAACGAATTGTGTATGGACCCAGGTATGTCCTTGGGGTTGTTGTTGATTGAAATTACATATTCCAAGGAAGATGATCCAGCGTGCATATTAAGACACACGCAAGGGAATAACAGAAACCTGTCGATCCTTTCAGAAATCCGTTACAACTGCAGGGACCATTTTGTCCATTTGTCAAAGCCATTGGTAGCGGTTCGAGTAGCCTGTAGAGCTGGCAGATGCACTCAACGGCCGCAAAGTTCCAGAAGATAAAACGTTTCTTATTCCCTGGAACTCAAAGAGTTTTAGGTTAGATTTTTTCTTTTTTTTAAAATAATGAGATGTAGGAGAACAAAGAGGAGGGCGCATGAGCGCAGGACTGGGGAAACCTTTTTCGAAGAGGGTTTCATTGTAATTGTTGAGATTTTGTAAGCCTTTAATGGAGTAATAATGAAGAGTTTTTACTTGCGACTGTGAGATTCATCACGGTTGATTTCTTTCAGCATGTTTTCTTCTCCTTCAGCTGTGTTAAATTTGTTTGGATTTCATTATGTATGTTCCTTACTCACAGTTGATGTGTTATCATTTCTTTATGTCTTCCTTAATCCATCACGATTGCAGTACATTTTGTTTTTCTCTAACCGATGTGCTTCGTTATACTTTAGTATGACCACTACTATAACAAAAGGATTTGGGTTCTCTGTAATTGTTTATTGTCTTTCCTCTGCACCAGCTATCAGCGGTGTAAGACCAATCTGCATTTTCAGAATGCTGCATATATCATTTGCTACGTCGGCCTTTCCTTTTTCTTTCCGCTACCGCATCATGACAATTAAAGCGCTGAAAGATAGACTTACTTTGCCTCACTTTCTGCAAGTTATTTGATCTCCGCTATTGTCTCCTTTCTTCGGTTTTCATTTGACTCCATGCCCAATGGACCATTTCCCTGGTTTAACCCCCAAAATCCAAGACCATCATTCACCCATAAATCTGCCCACCTTTTTCATGTTATTTAAATTCCTATTGTGACATTTTTTGAGAGATCCCTCTCGGGTTGGAAGAGGGAAACTTCTAATCCAAAGTGGTTCGAGGTTGCCTTGGGATTGATTTGCTGCAACCCATTTCAGTTCTGAGTGTCAACAATTGATATGCCTATGTGAAAATTATGATACTTAAGAGTAGCCATTAAGTCATACATAAAACACAAAGTTTTACTATTACTGTGTATCGGTCATATCCAAAGAAAAACATGGTTGGAGCATGGGAACACTATGGAGGAAAACTTGAAATTGTGGTAGTCTTATCCAAATCTAATGAAATCGTGGAAAATTGTTCTTACTTTTCTTACTAGCTCTATTAGTTGTGAAAGAGGATTCTCCAACATGAATCCCATAAAAAATGATTATATATCTAAACTTTGTTTAGAAACATTAGATACTTTGATGTTTTCATCTTTATCTACACCTCAAGAATTGAAAGAGCTAGGTTGAAAGAGAGTTTATAAAACTTGGAGATGAATGAATACATGGCTACCTTTTTCACTAGGTAAATAAAATTAAGATGTCATAATATTTTATTCAATTTTGTATGTCGAATATTTTTATATCACTATATAAAAATATTATCAACATATATTTAGTTAATAATTTTTTAATTATGAAATAATAATTTAATGTATAAAATATTAAATCATTTTTTATTTTCATTTAAAAAATATTTTAAATATAAATCTTTTATTTTCCTTTAAAAAAAAATTAACTATACATTTTGATTTGTTAAGTTATTTTTCATTTTTATATTAAAGAAAAATTAAGTTTTCAAATGGAAAAATATCGTTCCCATCAAATTTGATCACTGCATGGGATGAAATCATATCGGTCATCTCTCAAGAGTACTTCAAGGGAGGTCGTTTGACTTGAGCATGATAACTCCATTCCCTGCATGGATGAATGAGGTTGTTTGACTTGAACCCGATAACTCCATTACCTGCAACGGTCTACTTGGCCGCCACGATAAGATCTCTTCTCAATGAATGCGAAAAGCTACAATGGGTATGATCGCCCCGTTATTGTAGTTATCGTTCTATCGTATTCAAAATATTTTATAACGGATATATAATTGTGACCTACTTCTTCCCATTCCTCGCAGCGCGCTTGCACAGATAGAGTTTCAGTTTGAATGGACATAAAACCTGCCAATTTGATCACTGCAACACCATTACCAGATTAGTGCTCCATGGCACTCAGCATAATCATAGATAAGACCAGTATCACCACTTGGGATGGAGGTTGACCCACTACAAACTGGGTTTGCCTGAAATTGTAATTGAATTTCCACTCATCCTACCTAATTTGAATTTTCTC
>ML778406.1:866934-879038 GCA_009831015.1 Picea engelmannii
AGACTACTCTCAGTTAGCAAAGACAATGACATGTGGCAGGGGGTGTCCAGCTGCCTCGGTTTCCTGCTAAGGCGGGACAGTTGGCATCCCCAATGGTGCTGTAAAATGCTTATATTAATATAACAGGTTTCATCTTTTTTATTAAAAAAAAAAAAAAAAAATTGAGGGTTGTTTGTTATTCAAAAATGTATAATGAACAATAAGTTAATTGAACTATAATATTCATAAATATAATAATAAATAATATATTAGATAATAAATATAATAATGCATACTAATAAATACATAGAACAACTTTTTATATTTAAATGTGGTGATTGTTGAAATTCATTGATTATGTAATTAATTCTATATATTGGAAAACTTGAAGGCATCAATAACACTTCAATTCTATCAACCAATTAGAAATGAGAAAAACAAATATTTTTATTATCTCCAAAAATATATATTTGTTTTCCTATGTTAAACATTACATTGCATACACAAATTTATGGTCAAAAGCAAATTAATGTCACATCAAAAGCAAACTCATTGATATAGTCCCATGGCAGGGACTAATAAGTGGACATCTTATAAAAATATTTGTGGTGGAAAGTTGTGGGGTATAAAAATAAGCATAAGATATATTGTATGAAGGAAACTTTTTCGTGAGCATATTATGATGTATTTTATAAAGGATTGTCTTTATAAATAAATGGATGGATGTTATAATTAGTTTTAAGGAAAGTATTTTAAATATTTGTACTTTGGTTTAAACTTTTTAATTGAATGTTTGAGGTTGAAATATATCGTTGTTTTTTCATATTAATAATTTAGTTTTATAAGTAGTGGTTTGGATGATTTTTCTGGTAATGGTCAAAGTGCGGAGTTTTAAGTTTGAGGTGTACAAATTCAGTAGCAAGAATAACTTTGAACTATGGAATCTCAAGATGTTGGATCTACTCATACAACAAGGAAACAACAAGAACGGTGATCATTGACTCATCGGGAAAGAAAAAAATGTATTTATTTTGGAGTTGTAAAAATAATTGATTGCATGTAAAGGGCATATGTGCGAGACTTGTATAGACATGGGTACCCCTGGTTTATTGGGTCACCTATGAAAAGTCTAGACATAGATTTAGGTAGATTGAATATGTGGGAGGGTGCATGCATGGTGGGTTAGCCTTGAATCAGTGAAAGAGTTAATGAGTTAAATCTAGTTTTTTAGGTCAAAGAACGTGGCTTTTCGGGTCCATGTTTTTGGGGTAGCCTGTGGTATTCTGTCCATGGATTGCATGTAATGAAGCCTATAAAAATCTTGTTGAACTCCATTGTAAATGGGCCTGGAGGTAAGCAGTGAAGGCTTACCTAGTCGGCTTGAACGAATTTCGTCAGGAATGTTCATGTTAAGGTGGATCATTGAGACTCTAGTGTGAGGTTCCTGGAGGTGAGCGACAAAGGTTCACCTAAGTTGGCTTGGCCGAATTTGGTCAAGGTTGTTCGAATGCAAAGTTTGAGGTGGAGCAGTGTGTCCAAGTTAGAAAGGTGGGTTTGTACAAAGACTGATGTGTTTAGATATTTGTAGTGAATGAACATTGGCAGGTCAATAAGTGTTTAAGACTATATGATGAAGGTAGGTTCATATCCATAGAACCTGGAAAATATTGCAAGAAAGCTGGGATCGAAAGAGCATGTTCAATAATGCCAAGTTACAACCATAGTTGTGGGCATAAGCGATTATGATATATGGTAACTCAGTCACCATCGATTGCAAAAGACTGGAATATTTTGGAATAGGTATGAACAGGTCATCTAGTGATTACTCAAATATGAAATTGTTTGGTTGTGATGTTTATGGTTTTTTATCAACATTCTAAGTAAGACCCAAAACAAACAGGTAGATATTTGATATGGTGATCATGTTAAGGGATGCAGAATGTGGGATCCTACTACCCATGAAATCATCATGGACAAAGATGCAGTGTTTGATGAATCTCCTTTTATAAAATAAAACATAGTAAAAAGATGAAAAATTCAAAACATGACTCGTAGTAGAAGGGTATTTGGAAGGTATTGATTTCCATGAAAGTTTTTCACCATTTTTTAAAAGTTTTTTTCTATTTATGTTTTGTTTTCACTAGTTGTGTTACTTGATATTGAGTTAGTACAACTACATGTTAAAACGGTTTTACATGGAGTTTTTTGGAAAGGGGATGTATATGGAACAACCATAAAGGTTAGTTCAGAATCGCAATAGAAGATTTGTTTGCAAACTCATGAATCATTGTATGGCCTGAAGAATGCCAGACAAATGGTACAATATATTTGATTCCTTCATGGTAAGCCAAATTTTACAAGAAGTGAGTATAACCATTGTGTTTATGGTATATTTATTATCTTGATGTTAAATTTTATTCTTGTAGCAAGCACAAGCATGTTTGAGATCAACAAGTTGGCTCAGTTGGTTAAGACGTTTGTTATGAAGGATTTGGGAGCAGCAAAATAAATCTTGGGCATGGAAATACACAAAGACAGGAAACATGGTAATCTTAGTTATCACAACAAAAGTATGTGGTGAAGATACTCATGAAATTCAGTATGAATAATGTGAGACCAGTAAAATCCCTTTGGCTTTCAAGTTTTCTTCAGGTTTATGTCCTAACTGATGGAGAAGAAAAGGGTCATATGTCTCGAGTATTATATGCTAGTAGAAATTTTGATGATTGCGATGAGAAATGGTCAGAATTTCACATGCAATTGGTGTTGTCAGTAGACACATAGGAAAATCATGTGAAGAGCATGGAAATGGGTGCTTCAAACAAAGAACACAAGTATCACCTACAATGGTTGCAGTGGTTTAGTCTATGGTTATGATTTTGGAGATTTGGATAAGAAGGGACCTACCTTAGGTTAAGTCTTCCATGAATGCAAGGATATATTGGGTAAGTTTGGAAAGGTACAGGATGAGGTGTTATGTGGTGGTCAAAGCATTATGTGTTTAACTAGCAGTTCAACGTATCAAAATGAGACAAGTGCATTGTTTTATAAGGCATATTATTGATGGAAGTAGAATGTTCCATACTAGAGTGAATTGTCGAGGCATGTTGACGTAACAATATTGTTAGAGAAGTTGTGGAGATGTGATGGTGTTTGGCTTCTCTTGGCTTGTAAAAAAGGTGATGAATTAATTCAGGCATGATATATCAGGTAAATCATTGTCAAAGTGGAGATTGTTGAAAAAGTGCCAATTAATTTCCCATGCGAATGCATGCATGCAACATTTTTGGCTAAAAATAGAATGCATGCACAATATAGTGATTAGATTGTGTAATAGCGTGATCAATTTATGACCAGTTCATGTAACTATGTGATCTATTTATGATCAGTTCGTGTAACTGTGTGATATATGTTATTTATATGAGCATACCCATAGAGGTGAATGTGCAATGTAGTGTGAGCAAGATGTAATATTGTGGAGTGCAGTGTGTATGTGAGGAGAGGATGGTTATATGTCTCTGTTGGCTATTGTAATTCTCCTTTGAATAATAAGAATACCGATTATAATTGCCTAGTAGTTTTTTTCCTCATTGAGTTTCCATGTTAATCATTGTGTTAGATTGTTGTTCTCAATTATTGCTTATTTATGCTTTTTTTTTCTTCTTCTAGTCATAATAGGAGGTTAAACTATATTTATGAATAATTTTTGGTTCCATGTAGAGAACCACGGTTGTGATAATTTTTGGTTCCATGTAGAGAACCACGGTTGTAAAAGTATAGAGAGTATGAGGTTAATAATATTTTGTTCCATTTATAGAACCAAGTTAAATATTATTTGAATCTTTGACTAGATTGATTGTTATAGCTTTCAATGATGATAATAAAAAATATCTTAAAATTATTTATATTTTTAATTAGTGAAAATGTAGTCTTAAACATATTTTTTATTAATTAAATTTAATATTTTTTAATATAATAAAACAAGTTAAAAACTTATAATTTATATTTTAAAAGAGTATAAGTCTATTTCCTTCCAAAACACCAACACATTATTTAAATGTCTATATTTTATTTTATTTAGACAAACACACTATACAATTTTACCACCTTTTATGACACGGCTTTAACTCGTCATAAATGTAAAATATATATCTATATCTATTAGTTAAATCAATGCATTAGATCTGCACGGCTAAAAGATTGCATAACTAAGCTACCTTTGTCTTGGACACGTGATGTATTTTATAAAAATCCAAGTAAAAATTCTTTTAAAAATTTACATCAATAAGTGTTATATATAACAAACTTTTCATTAAGGGTTTTAATAGTCATTGAAAAAATATGTATAACACAGTTTTGATCAACGGAAGTTAAGAGTGCACCCTCTTAAAATGTTATTAACAAGCAGATGCACGTTCCAATTATATATTACCTTTGGTAAATGACATTTAATTTTTTTTTGGCATTAGAAATATGCAAAACAAACATGGTGAGGTTATGCTCACTTCTGTATTATTCAATGAAGACGGATTACATCCTTATATAGGAAAAGACTCGACCGAGTCGGTTACATACAAACCAAAGACAACTAGACTCTTAACTAAGAACTGACTCTTAACACGCCTACAACTGACTCTCACAACTGAAGCTTATAATTGGTGCTTACAACTGGCGCTTACAACTGCCGCTTTCTCCATTATTTCCAAGTCTCCCCCTTAATGGAGAATGGATTGACTTCTACACCTAACATCTCCCTAAATAGTTCAAACTTAATCTTTCCAAGAGGCTTAGTGAAAAAATCAGCAGCATTTTCACTAGTATTACAATACACAAGAGTTATTTCATTTGACTGCAACTTTTCTCGAACAAAATGATATTGAGCTTCAACATGCTTTGTCCTTGCATGAAAAATCAGATTCTTCACAATATTGATTGAACTTTGACTATCACATCTGATCATCGTAGGTTCCTTTCATTCTTCTCCAACGTCTTGAAGAAGTCTTATTAACCAAACAGCTTCACAAGTTGCTGCACACAAGGCTTTATATTCTGTTTTAGTGGGAGACAAAGATACAGTAGGTTGTTTTTTATTGCTCCATGAAACAACCCCGGATCCAATGCTGAACGCATATCCAGTGGCTGATCTTTGATCATCCAGATTGCCAGCCCAATCAGAATCTGAATAACCTGTCAACTCAACATCAGATGCATCAGTATATTTAATACCAAAATCAAGTGTACCTTTTAGATACCTGAGTAGTGCCTTTGCTACATTCCAATGGATTTCATGAGGTTTCACCATGAACTGATTTAACACACTCACGAAATATGAAATATTGGGTCTGGTTGTGGTGAGATAATTCAAACTACCCACCATTTGTCTATACACAGTTCCATTAACCTCCTTTGAACCATCATCACAAGAAATTTTCACATTCTATTGCATGGGAATAATAGAAGACTTAAACTGTTCCATTTTAAATCTCTTAAGTATTTCTCTGATATACTTACTCTGACAAACAAAAGTTGGGCCTGCATTTGTCCAAACTTCAAGACCTAGGCAGTAACGTAACTCACCAAGATCTTTCATTTCAAATACCTTTGATAACTTCTCCTTGATTTCATCAATTAAATTCTTCGCATTTCCTGTAATTATTAAATCATCAACATATAATGAAATCAATACTATATACCCCTATTCATCAAATTTGGTATATAGATTTGGATCACTTTTTCTCCTCATAAAACCCTATTGAAGAAAGAAAGAGTCTATCTTTTCATACCACTACCTAGGTGCATGTTTTAGTCCATACAATGCTTTCTTTAACTTACACACTAAGTTTTCTTTCCCCTTTTCAACAAACCCTTCAGGATGAGTATGGTAAACCTCTTCCTTTAACTCACCATTCAAAAATGCAGATTTCACATCTAGCTGATGCAACTTCCAATGGTACTTTGTAGCTAAAGCAATTAACATTCTGATAGTATTCAATTTAGCTACTGGTGCAAATGTTTTAGCATAATCAATACCTTATGTTTGTGAATACCCCTTTTCCACCAATCTAGCCTTATACTTATCTATACTACCATCTGATTTAAACTTGGGTTTGTATATCCATTTGCATCCAATGGGCTTCTTATGTTTAGGCAATTCAGTCAATTCCCAAGTATTGTTTTTCATTATAGATTCATATTCTTCCTCCATTGCATTTCGTCAATCATCATGTTCATTAGCTTCATCAAAACTCATGGGTTCTATGACATTTGAAATGCTACTCATTAAGGCATATTCTTTATACCTCTCAGGAAGCGGAATCTGTCTTGAAGATCTTCTCAACTGATTATCTTCCTCCGCACTTTGTGAAGATCTGTCTTCACCTCTAGGTGAACTGTGATTGCTTGAATTGTCCATATCACTAACTCCTTCTTGTTGTTGTTGTTGCTATCGCTGCGGGGATGGTTGTTGTCGCTGGGGGATGACTGTTGTTGTGTGGGCTATTGTTGTTGCTACTCTTCTTTAACTCCTTCATCAAGAAGTCTCTGTCATTCCTCATGACTGTTGTCGTCATGATTTCCTGCGTTCTACTCATGGAAAAGTACAACTCTACTTGCAAATACTTTGTGAGTAGCAGGATCAAACAGTTTGTATGCTTTAAATTCATAACAGTACCCAATGAAAATACATTTAGTGGTTTTAGCATCCAATTTCCTTCTATTCTCCTTAGGAATATGAGCAAAAGCCTTACACCCAAATACTTTCAAATTATTAACTGCAGGTTTGGAACCATTCAAGGCTTCGAAAGGAGTAACATTATCAAGACACCTTGTTGGACTTCTATTCTTTAAATAAACTACAGTATTTATGGCTTCAGTCCAAAATGCATTTGAGAGATTCTTACCTTTCATCATACTGCATGCACACTCTACCAGAGTTCTGTTTTTCCTTTCAGCGACTTCGTTTTACTGTGGAGTGTGTGGTATTGTAAACTGTTGTACTATTCCATTATCTTTGCAATATTTATTGAAGTACCCTAATTTATACTCTCCCCCTTGATCTGAGCGGAGGATTTTGATGGATTTTCCTGTCTGTTTTTCCACCATGGTTCTGAATTCCTTAAAGTACTCGAAAACATAACTTTTTCGTCTAAGGAAGTAAACCCATGTGTATCTCGTGCAATCATCAATAAATAACAAAAAGTAAAATGCACCTCCTAAATACCTAGTTTGCATAGGCCCACAAACATCAGTATGCACAAGATCTAACACATCTCTCTTTTTCTTATCAGGAGTAGAGGGGAATTCATCTATGTGCATCTTTCCTAATGCACATCCATCACAAGCAACCTTCTGATTCTTTAACATGGGAAGTCCTTCAACCATATTATTCTTTTTATAATAACAATAAATCAGGATGATTGATGTGTCCATACCTTTGATTCCAAAGAATCTCTGTTGGCATAATTGCAGAAGTCAGTGCATGATGTGCTTTGCTAGTAACATCAAGTTTGTATAGACCTCCTTCTCTGACTCCTGTTGCAACAGTTTTGAAGTGGTCCAACAGATCCTTCACTATGCAATAATTCTTGAAGAATTCAAACTTCAAGTTCTGATCTATAATGGTGGACACAAAGATCAATTTTTTCTTTATTCCTGGAACATACACCACATTGCGAATGTGACAAACAGTACCATTCGGCAATGTCACTGGAATGTCTCCATATCCCTTGATCTGATGAGCACGGTCATCTCCAAGATATACGCTAACACCATTCTGTGTTTATTTAAAAATAGCATACCAATTTTTATTACAAGTCATATGTACTGATGCTCCAGAATCCACAAACCAGGGATCAGAATCATCCATTTCAGCAGATAAAGCAGCGTTAGACACAAACAACCTAAGATCCCGTGAGTCAAAATTTGGGGGTTCATCAATATCATCACCGGCAATAAATAATCTGAGATCTTGATTTGAAGATTTTTCTGCATAATGCCCTGAATGTGTTCTAGGTTTATTCCTAGCCTCATCACTTTTCTTCTTATGACAGTCTTTAACCATATGTTTAGGTCGACCACAATAAAAAAAACTCTTAGACTCATTCCTGTTAGATTGCATACCTTGATTTGGAGATTGTCTTCTCTGCGATGAACTGCCTCTCTGCCATGAACCGCCTCTCTGCCATGAACTGTCTCCTCTGCCTCTTACTCCTCTCTGCCATAAACTGTCTCCTCTACCTCTGCCATGAACTACCTCTCTGCCATGAACTGTCTCGCAGATCTATTATTTGACCACATTGCCAAATCTTTACTCCGAGGCTTCAGATTCTCATGCCTCTCTTCCTCTTGCAGCAAAATACCTGTCATTTCTTCAAACGTAGGAGGTTTCTCCCTTGCTGCGAGACATGTTATGAACATATGATAATCTTCTAGCATACCATTTAAGGTAATAGTGACCAAATCAGTGTTGGAAACAGTTTCCCCTATATTTACTAGTTTGTCTTTCACCTCTTTAATGCGACCCAAAAATGAACTAACAAATTCATTTACATCCATCTTAATGCCTAGCAATTTAGTTTTCAGGAACAAAATGTGATTTGTGTTGCTAGTTTCATACAATGTTTTAAGAGATGTCCATGTTGCAGCAGAATTTGTAGTGTCTCTAATATGTGGAATTATGCTATTTTTAACTGGCATGCGCAACAATACCTTTGCCTTGTTTTCGCGCTTCTCCCAGTCTTGGATCTGTGTTGTTGTCGCACCTGCAGCCGCATCAGGTTTCAGTTCAGTTCCCTTCGCAATGTTCCAGACAACATAGCCCTCCATGAGCGTCTGCATCTTGAATTTCTAGTTAATGAAATTCGAGCCATCTCACTTGTTGGCTTCGTTGAGGTAGGTCTCTACCAGCGAATTTTCCATCGCTGCAATCTAGTCTCTGCAAGTGAATCAACAAGGATATGCAACTTTCTGTCGCTCTGCCTTCGAATACCACCAATCCGTCTCAATCTTGGCTTTCACACATTAAATCTCACAAATAATATTCTCTTGAATAAACTTTAATATCCACTTTTAAAGTTTATACTTCAAAATTATCCACTATTAATAAACTTCAAAATAAAACCCACTTTAATAAACTTTATATTCCAGATAAAGTTTAAACTACACATGCATTCACTTTAATAAAAAAGTGAATAACACACTCTTCACTTCACTTCACGCTTCAAAAAAAAATATCCATCCCTTTTGTTTTTAATAAGAAACTCAAGCTATAATCATGCAAAACTCCAAAAAAAAAATTATAACTTAAAAATATCCACTTGTAAATATCCACCTTATAATTATTAAATTTCTTAAAAAACTCACGATTTGTTCTTCGTTCAACTCCAAACATGCAAAGCTCACGGGAATTTTGCATTCATGATCCAATGAGGATCTACGCTCAACACGAAATACCAGACATGTAATCAAACTCCACTTGCACCCAATGCAAATCGTGAAATGGAGGATCTTCACGGAAAAACTCCACTATTTGCTCACGACCCTCTTCAACTAAACCAACCCTTGGATGATTCGTACGCTTTCCAACAAGGAGGTATGCTCACGCTGCAGTCGATTCCTTTCTCACTCTATCCACTCTATCCACGATGTGCCTTCACACTCTATCCAGTCTATCCACGATGTGCCTTCACGATTTATCAATAAAACCTCCACGCATGCAAAAAGAATATAACCTTCATGGCTCGCCCTCCAAAAACGTTTTTGCACATTATCCAGGCCCTCTCCCCATGGCTCTGATACCAAGATAAAATATGCAAAACAAACACGGTGAGGCCATGCTCACTTCTGTATTATTCAATGAAGACGGATTACATCCTTATATAGGAAAAGACTCGACCGAGTCGGCTACATGCAAACCAAAGACAACTAGACTCTTAACTAAGAACTGACTCTTAACACGCCTACAACTAACTCTCACAACCGAAGCTTATAACTGGTGCTTACAACTGACGCTTACAACTAGCACTTTCTCCATTATTCCAAGTTTTATGACACAGCTTTAACTCGTCATAAATGTAAAATATATATTTATATCTATTAGTTAAATCAATGCATTAGATCTGCACGGCTAAAAGATTGCATAACTAAGCTACCTTTGTATTGGACTCCTGATGTATCTTATAAAATTCCAAGTTAAAATTCTTTTAAAAATTTACATCAATAAGTGTTATATATAACAAATTTTTCATTAAGGGTTTTAATAGTCATTGAAAAAATATGTATAACGCAGTTTTGATCAATGGAAGTTAAGAGTGCACCCTCTTAAAACGTTATTAAGAATCCAAGTTAAAATTCTTTTAAAAATTTACATCAATAAGTGTTATATATAAAAAACTTTTCATTAAGGGTTTTAATAGTCATTGAAAAAATATGTATAACACAGTTTTGATCAATGGAAGTTAACAGTGCACTCTCTTAAAACGTTATTAAGAAGCACACGCACGGTTCCAATTATATATTACCGTTGGTAAATGACATTTAAAGATAAATAGTGCAACATCTTTTGATATTTGGGTTTAGAATTAATGATATTTTTTAATTATAAATATAGTTTATTCGTTTTTGTTTGTTTGTTTGTTATTGTTTTTGGCATTAGTAGCTCTCAAACCCAACTTTTCTGTTTTTAAACATTTTTTCTTCTACTCTAATGTTTTTGGAGTTGTTTAATTGTTCTATGTTTTTGTCTTTTTAATTTTTGTGTCTTTTAAAATGCCAGTCCCTAAAGATACAGTAAGTAAATGTCTTAGTCTTTTTAGCATTAACAGCTCTCTCAAATTCAAAATAAATTTTTGTCTTCCAACATTTTTTCTTCCACTCTAATGTTTTGGTATCCTAGAACACTGTAATTATACATAAATAACCAACTGATTATACATAAATAACTACTTCAATCTAAACATGCAACAATTTCTCCCAGAATTTCAGAAAAATATCTCCAAAAAAATACAAAAACCTAAAACATCTAAACTAGACTAAATTGATAGAGCACAAGTCGTTCCTAATTCCTTGTTTAGCAACAGCAGTCCCAGTATTAGAGTAGTGATGCCATTTATCCGTCTCCCTCCCACATCATTTAGATTTCCTCTCTGAATCTCAACAACACGAAATAGCGCACTCGCCCCCTTTTCTTCGTTTCACAAGAAAGAGGCAAAAACCCTAAAAACTTCGATGGCGGAATTCTTTTTCTGATATCAACCTTTCTTTACCCTTAAACTTTAATGGTGGCACACTTTGTTTTTTCACAACTTTCTCGATGTTAAGCTTCAGTTTAATGGATAGTGGTTATTATTATCAACACATGTATCTCCAGCTTCAGAAGAGTGTTTGTTGATTCATTGTAAAATACGGCAATAATTCCCTCGGCCACACGTAACAACTACAGACAAGTTCACAACAGTCTAGCATGGTGACGCATCTCGTCACTCTTATAGTTCGTACAATTGCATTTCCATTTAATTTTTGTTTTTCCTTTAATTTTTTTTTTTTTTAAATTATGTTTATGGTACAATTTATTTAATTTCCTTTTTTTTATTTACTTTTTGTATGTATAATTTATTAGATTTTTTGATTAAGAAGATAGTAATAAATCTTATGCATACTCTTAAATTAGCACAATTTTATTAGCCAAAGTGGTTGATATAAGTCCATTTTATCATATCAACCACACTTTTATTAATGTGTTTGTGCTAGTCATAAATGGAAAAGTAGAGTTAAGAAAATTAAATTTATGAACATTCTAAATCAAATTTTCAATAAAAAATAAATAAATCTCAAGTCATAAATTTAAAATTTTGTAATGTATTCATGTTATCACTCACTTTAGTTAAGTGTAAAGGGTATAGCCTAATATATAGAATTTTGTGTGGGGTGGCATATAAGCCATAAGATTTCAATTGCTTCAAATTCAATGGCTTATACACCATCCACAGTGTTAGGACCACATATTGTACCCTTTTTGCCCATACTTTTTGCCATTATTATACCCTTCATCACCTGTATTCAGACTCATATTATCACTTCATCTGATCACTCCAAGGTATACAACGTCCTTTCTCATCACTATATGTTTA
>ML778406.1:879138-908627 GCA_009831015.1 Picea engelmannii
AGCTAAGTGCTTTGTTTTCTGTTAGATAAGAGTTCATTGTTTTCTGCATTATTGCTTTTATAAAAGAGTGTTAGCACTGAGTCTCTGTTTGAGAGTAAGGGTCATGTTCTCTGATTGCAAGATAGTTGTTTTTACCCATTGCAGTGTTATTCTAAATGTAATCCGGGATTCTTAATTTGAACCATAAAGAATTGCAATAGGGAGATTACTTTCCTGTGATTCAATCCAGAGCTTCAGTTCATTCCAGCAAGAATAGGTAGAATCATTTTCCTTACTACAACACTAAGTGCTTTTGGAATTGAGCATATATAGTGCACAGCTATCTTTGAAACAAAAGACTTCCCTGGGTTGATAATTTATGTTTCACTTGGTTGTTTGAAATTAATTAAGAAATTATAGTGACCAACACACAGATGATTCAATTCAATGTTGTTTAACAACATGGATATTGACAACTAAAAACATACAAGGTTAGAGGTTGCTAGAGCAACATGGGTATGGGTAGGCTAAACATGAGGGTATGTGTAGGCCTTAGTTACAATGAAAACATGGAAAAAAAACAATATGTTAAATTAGAGGGATTATTCAAGGTATATTTACAATGAATTTGAATATGGTGTAAAAAGGTGAAATGTAGGAAACTAAATTACATTTATGAAGATATAAGTTTTATTTATATAGATTGTGAATAACTATGTGAAATTTGAGATTTTATAATAGTGATATGTTATTTTTCTAGCAAAATATAAGTTATATGTCTTCGTTAGTGTTGAGTAGCTTATATCCTTTAAATTACAACACCTTTAGTTACTCGAGGCTAAGAGGGTCTTAACATTATTGAACAATTTTAGTTTTTTTTAGATTGTTAGATATTAGTCTCTTCTAGTGTGGCATATAACTTATTTTAGAAATGGTATAGCAGAAATAAAATAAGTATGTATTTTAGGATTCCAAAAAATAGTAAACAATATTTATTTAACAAAAAAATGGTATATTTGGAATGTGCATAGCCCACTCTATCTATGTATGTAGTTTCATTGACAAAGGATTTGTGTATCTTATAGAAAAATAACGTAAACTATAGAAGTATAGAGATATAGAGAGGTATTCATAAAAATTGAGGTTTTTGTGTATTTTCATATCAAACCACGAGGTTTGTCTTTTCAAACCTAAATCCAAGACAACTAATTCAACATACATGTAGGTTATAGTTGTCATTCCCTCCCCCCAAAAAAATGAATTTAGAAATAATGTGCACATGTTCCTAAGAACGTCCACGCACTCTATGAAAATGCATGTTCTCTAGGAATGTGTGTGCGCTGTAAAGAACATGCATGATCTCTTATGACTTTTTTTCTTGGTTTCTATTTCTCTCTCCCCTACCCTTATACCCTTCACACTATCTCCCCTCCTAATTCCTTCATCCCCTCCACCTACTCCCTGCACCCCTCTCTCTCACCCTCCCTCTATACCCCCTTCTCTTTCTCCTGCATGTACCCCTCTCTCCTCCTCACTATGTATCTACCCATCTCTCTCCCTCACTTTGTGTCCCGCTCCCTCCCTCCCTCATTGTATCCCCCTCCATCTCTCTCTCCCATTTCTCTCTTTACCCCTCTCTACCTTCCCTCATTCTCTCTCCCCCACTTCCTCTCTCTCTCTCTCTCTCTCTCTCTCTCAATACCCCCCCTCGCTCTCGCTTTCTACCCTTCTCTCCCTCTCCTCTCTCTCTCCCCCGCATATACCCCTCCCTTCCACCACTCTCTATCCCCCTATCTCACTTTTATTGACTCTCTTCCCTTCTCTCCCAATCCCTCTCTATCTCCCCGCCCCCTCCCCCCTCTCTCTCTCTCTCTCTCTTGTTACGAGGGAAATCTCTCTATGGCAAGGGGAAAACCACAACATATGGAACGACACCTAGAAATAAACTCCAATATCAAGTATGTTATATAAATGAAATGCTAACAAGAAAAGGCTAGACTCCTACCTCATTCGGACGTTCGAAGAAAACCATCATTGAGAATGCGACCCAAAGCTTTATACCTGCAACTTTATCCTCAACAACCAAGATACACAAGCATGTGATGATGATATATAATTCTTATAGAGTAATTTTCCACCTAATAATTAGGTCATTATTACCTAAAAATCACCTAGTGACTAGGTCATTATCCCCTAGAAACCCCTTATTTTAATCCTTAAAACCTACCACTTATTCCCTGAGTTTCCATCTAAATTCCAACTCAGTCACATTTTTCCTTCATCGAGGGTGTGACAAAAAGGGATGGTCCCTCCTTTTTTCTTTCCAAGGAGCGATTGATCACTCTGTCTATGTGTCTAGGGAGCGACCAAGACTAGATGCTCCTACTTTTGGATTTGGTTTCGATGGATGAGACTTCCCACTAATTTTCTGGGGTTTAGCATAGAGAATGATTCCATCATGAGATCGAGAATCTCATCCTAATAAATATATTTCCTTATCCCTAAATCCCTATAATAACCAAGCCATTTCCCATGGGTATGAAGGAGGAAAGAGCTAGCAAAGTTACTATCATGATTTGGTTGTAAGACTCTGGAAAGGAGTTTGGAAGGAGGCCATCTCTTCAGTCTACATCTATAAGTTGTAATATTAATTCTTTGATTATTAGAAGACATATTGGATGGTTCCCTCTATCTAATTGTTCATATAATTTTATGTATTCATTGGTAGAGAATTAGTATAATTATGTGTTATGATATACAATTAGATCCGTTATCAATCCATGCATGATTACTTTTATATTTGGGAGGTTTTTGTCTTATTTGGTTGATTTCATGTATGAATCAGATCTAGGAACATATTTAATTTATGTCTTTATCCATGTCTTAGGCATTGGTATAACATAAGGGAGCTCAACTCACAATGGGTACAAAATCCCTACAATAGATTGGCGACCATACTGGGGAAAGTTGTTCTCCATGTATTAATCCCCTTAGATAGTTGAATTTTTGAACCTCATTTCTAAATATCTATTCCCTTTTAAGTGCTCATGTTCCATCCCCACCATTTCCCCACTCTTTTTTAGTCTAGTTGAAGAAACCCATATTCGAGATCTGTCAGATCTCGTCCAGATCCACCCTTTTTTCATTTCCGAGATTCGGTCACCCTTTCCCCATGTAAATAGATCGACCAAACTCCTTTGGTCATCCTTTTTTCTCTCTAAGGGAGTGAACAACTATCCTCTTAGTCCTACCAGGCATGACCATACCTTATGTTCTCCCTTTCTCCCTTCACAGGGAGCGACCAAGTTGCTCTATCTCCCTTTTTATGGAGGGACCATTATACTGAGAACCCTTTTTTGAAGAGTTATCCTTTTAAAACTCATTAATATCTATCTAATGTGGCCTCTTCAACATGATAGACCCACCTTGGATATTCCTTAGGTCTCTTGTTGTGGATTTTACAATTATTTGTGAAATGTTTCCCATTTTTCTTGAAAAAATTTCCTCTCTTTCTGTATGTCACTCATCTGTCATGTTATTGAACTTCTTGTTGATTTGGTTTGACTATAGCTCTCTACCTTGACCTCCTCAAGTAGTCCATAGATCCTTGGCATCTCTCTGAGATATTGTTTGGAGAAATTTCTCTTTGATTGTTTTCCCACTCTTGCTTTGATTACTTAAAGTGTTGATTGCTTTTCGGTCATTTGGAAGACTTTTTTCAGTTTTGAAGCCTTGAGTTTTGCGTTTTTCAAATTGGGTTCTTTAATTTCTTCCTTCTTCTCTAATTTTCAGTGCATTACACACTATAGATTGAAACAAAAGAAATAGAAGGAATTCCTTTCAAATTGCATTTACTTGAAAATAAAAAGAGAAAGCATAAAATTGTGTTGGAGTGTTTTCAAAAGTAGCTTAGGAAAGTTGTTTTCTTTCATATTGCAAAAACTTCATTTCATTGTTTGCCATTGTTGTCCATTTCATCGAAAATAAAATTAATATTTCATGTTGTTGAGTGCGTAGTTATCATTATAAATGAGTAAAGAAACCCCCTCCCCTCTTTAGCTAGATTTCGTCGAAAAGGAATTATTGCATTGCATCATTCTTTGCACTTGTTTGGAGTCGAGTCCTTTAAACATTATCAGTTTCACTATCGCACCCTTGAGTAAACCAACAACCATAAAATCAAGTGATTAATAAAAATGATCTAACAACCTTTCTTTTTATGATCCAGGTGGATATTGGTGGCCACCTGCCTATTCCACTTGGACCCCCACCATTGTTTCTTTCAGTTTTTTATTTCCTTCATTGTAGCACAATTTACTATTTTTGGCATTTTTTCGGGTCCTAAACTTCTAGAGCCGTTTTGAGGCCTTCAACAACGTTTTTTGGGCTTCTACCATGTTAGTAGTGACCATAATTGTATTCCTCAGATAGATCTTTGTAACGACGTATCATATGTGTCAAACAGAAATAGTATGCCAAAGTTACGACCCCAGTAAATTGATGTACCAATTTACCCCGACGAGACCCATATTTTGGTGTTTCATCTCCCAGGGTTAGGTTTTTTAAATGTTTAAGGTTTCCATTGTTTCCCAATAATAGATAGGCCTTCGAGCCTCATTGGAACATAGAGTTCATAGGCCTGTAGCCGCCACATCTCTTCTCATAGATAAGCTACCAATGCCCTAGCTAGTTTATTTCTATTTTGTCTGTAAATAAATTTCAGTTGTTTGGTATTAATGAAATGAAGTGTTATTTCCATTGCATCTTTTTATTCATGGTTATTTGGGTATTTTGTTGCGTTCCTGCATAAATCTGGATCATTTTAGGGCTTGTACATCAACAGTAGATCATGATAGAGCTTTGGAATAGGTTATGAGATGAACTCTCCAAAGAAACCAAAACCAACTTAGAATCTTGCGATAGGGAGAGAAAATCCAACTCTCGTATAGGCATAGTTGGGACCCCCCTCTCACATAGGGGATAAACATGAGGCCGCGTGAGGGAGAGAAGCAAATATTACCCCTCCAAGGCTTAACCAAACATAGTGGAATGATAGTATATTGGGGGTTATTCTTGAGAATCGACTATTTTCATTTAGTCTCGAAAATTCATGAATCTCGAATCCGTTCGAGGTCCTTTGGAGGTTTTTCCAATCCTCTTGTTCTAAATTCTCTTGAAGAATTTCAGACTTGATATATTTCACATAATTTCGGACCCGACTGTTGATTGTACCCACCCGATGACTGACTGTGAGTTGGTGACCTTAGTTTCCATAAAATTTAGGGTATTTACCCAAGGTGATAGTGAAGGGGAGTCTTCATTGTACCTAGGTCGAACGTTGGTCAAACTCACTCAGGCTCCTTGGAGGGTCACCAGTGGCTCTCACCGCAAGGGGAATTGAACCAAGGCATAATTTCATTAAGCAGGTTGCCAACGTAACTGGTCCACCCTGTCCATCCCAACCCCTTCTCATGTGTTCCTATGATATCCCTAAACAATATCACCAAACAGCCAACCAATGAAGGAATCCCTTTTCTGGGGATATTGTTTGTTTCTCCTTCTACGGGACACGTTGTTCCATCTTACGTTGCAAATTTTGACTATTCCTGGTCTCACGATTGCATTACCAATGATAAGGTCCTTCCTTGTTTGTTTGAGAAGGAGAAACAAATAATATCACCAACTAGTACATTCATTGTGAGAAGTTATTGGTTTGTTTGGTTTGCTTCCTAGATTTTCTAGCACATGTTGTTTGTTATCTTAGTGGACCTTAGGGTTGATTCTGTATATATGGAACCAGTCCTTGGGTATACCAATGAAGGAATCCATTTTCTGGAGTTTTTATTTGTTTCTCCTTCTACGAGACATGTTGGTCCACCTTACATTTCAACTTTAATCTTCCTAGTCTCACGATTGGGTTACTGGTTTGGTTGTTTTCCACTCCGGTGAACGTTAATGCTCCTAGCGCTTTGTATGTAAAAACTCCACCCCTAGATCATCAACCTCATGTCGATCTCTACCTTCTTCATACATAGGTTCTTCTTCTTGTTATTCCTCTTCACCTAGGGAAATATCTACAACAAGTAACCAGGTGAACAAGAAAAAGAAGAAACATAACATTAAGAAGAAAAAAAAGAAAGAAGGAACATTTCCAACCACTGCAGAACATGTTGGAAGCAATCTGCCAGCCTCTAGGCATCATGTTGAGAGTGTTGATGGTGTCATCGTGTTGAAGAATCGCAAGCCCAAATTCCCTTGAAGGATTTTCAAGGGTGACCACCTTCTCAAGGATTGCCCTGGTATTCCCAAGGTCATAAAAGTGTGGTCTCATGTTTCTTTTCAATTCGTGTCATCAAATACTACATGTCATGTTGGTGAAAACCCATTGACTAGTAATTAGGTTGGATATAAGAAGGTTAAAATTAAATTTCCTTTCCTTTTGTGTAAGGAGATGCACCGCACCTACATTTGTCCCCGCATGGATGAAGCTTCATGTATGTTGAAAAATATTGCTTATGTTTAGCAATAACTTCCAACATGTTGCTGTAAACTATCTCCAAACCCACCATTAGTTGATTAACTGGTCAATCTAGTCCCATCCTCGGTTAGTCTATTTGATCAATTGGTCAATATTGTTTCATCCTCAGTTGACCCAGTTGATAAAGTGGTCGATCTGATTCTGTCATTAGCCAATCTCACTCTTCCATTGAAGAGTGAAGCCAAAGTGGTCGATCTGACCCCACCGTCAATCAATCTGACTCTCCCTTTAGAGAGTGAACCCACAACAATCGATCTGATTACCTCCTCGGTCAATATGGTCCATCAAGTTGTCAATTTAACATCCCCATCAGTCGATCCCACACCTCCTTTGAAGAGTGAGGATGTCACTCAAGTCTTTCTTGTCATTGTGGATTCCTCTAGACAAGGGGGAATTTCACCTGTTCCAATGACACCACGTCCAAGGAATACAATTAACATTGATTGGAATGCTCTAACAGAACCTTATCTCCCTTCTTATGTACCTTTTCAAATTATTGTCGAAGTTTGTGGTAGGAATATTCCTAAAACTATAATAGATGAAAGATATTTTGTTAGCATCCTATCCTCGAATGCTTGGCAAGCTCTTGGTTCACTTCAACTTGCATCAGTGACTCATAATCTATTGGATTTTAAAAGAAGGGTTATTCAACCTTTAGGGATACTTCCTCAATTTCTTGTTAATTTGGGAGGAAAAATGGTCTACATCGATGTGATGGTAGTCTATGACCCCTTGGACTTCAATTTTCTCCTCGAGCGAGACTATGTTTATGCCATGCAAGATTTTGTGTCCACACTCTTTAGAGTGATGTGCTTCCCTCACAATGGAAGCATAATGACCATATACCATATTTCATTCATTGTCCCTCATATGATGGCCAACCATCTGACTTCCCTGAATGGTCCTTATATACCAACATCATCTTCCCTACCATAGGTCAATTCTGTGGCAACCTGTCCCATGCATTCAACTCTGAATGAGAATGAATCTCTCCCTTATTATGACTTAGATCTGGTAGCTGACATGGTGATCTCTTCAATAGGGATTTTAGAGCATGATATCCCTACCCCTATTGTGCCCCTCGACATGTATTCCTTCCAGAGTGTTGTACTTCCGTCTAGCGAAGATCTCTTGGAAGCCATGAACTAGGTTTGTCCCTTGACATGTATTCCTTATGGAGTATTATCCTCTTGGAAGGCGTGGCCAATATGATAGACACGGGCACAGTTCCCATTTATGTGTCAAGCTCATTAAAAAATGAAACAATGGTCTGGGGATCCAACCCATCAAAGAGCATAGTTTATTTTCGATTTCAATCTCGTTAAAAACTGAAATTGATCTATGAGCATGGTTCCCATTTATATGTCAATCTCATTAAAAAATGAAACAACGGTCTGGGGATTCAACCCAACAAAGAGCATAGTTTATTTTTCTATTTCAAGATCATTAAAAAATGAAACCGATTTCTGAGTATAGTTCTTTTCTTGTGTCAATTTCATTAAAAAATGAAATAGACCCTTATGAGCATAGTTCTTTTCCAATGTCAAGCTTGCTAAAAAATGAAACAGTTGCCTCTCTCGTTGAGTCGAGTATTTCATAAGAACTCCTAAATGAACCTTCATTTAATCTACCTATGACAATTGATCCTATTTCTTCCTCTAGTAAACATTTTCCTATTAGTAGACACCATTCTAATTTTTCATCGAAAATGGCAATGGGAGAGGAGTTGGCATATGAAATGAATCTTGGGGGCATGTCTTTAGCCTTTGATAATCATTCTGGAGTTAAGCCGCTAGCTTCTCAAGTTGGGGGAAAAGTACCAACCACCCACCTTTGGAATTTACATTGGGAAGTGTTGAGCACAATTAGATTTCAATTTTAAGCTCATTAAAACAATGAAACGAGTTATGAGCATAGTTTTCCTAGTTTCAATCTTGCGAAAAACGAAACCTACTCAAGCATAGTTTTACTTTGTTTCAAGCTTGTGTAAAAATGAAACTAGTCTCGAGCTTAGTCTTTGTTCTTTCTCATGCTTGTAAATACATGAGAATATGTTATTGAGCTTAGTCTTTGTTCTTTCTCGTGCTCATAAATGCATGAGAATAGGTTACCGAGCTTAGTCTTTGTTCTTTCTCATGCTCGTAAATACATGAGAATAGGTTATCGAACTTAGTATTTGTTCTTTCTCATGCTCATAAATACATGAGAATAGGTTACCGAGCTTAGGATTTGTTATTTCTCGTGCTTGCAAATACATGAGAATATGTTACCGAGTATACTTTTATCTCTTTTACAGACTCATAAAAGATATACGAAAAATGGAACTCGTTGGAGTCTCCTTTAAGGTCTTTTTAGACTCTCTAAATATGAAAACATTGTCAAGTGAGATTTTTTCCTTTCATACTCGTTAAAATTTTAGAAAGGGCCTCTTTCAAGTGATAGTTTACCCCTTTTTCGGCCTCATTAGAATAATTACAAAAAATGAATACTCTAGTCAAGCATGATTAGAACAGTTCTCTTAGGTATCGTTTTATACTTTTCTTGACTCTAGAGACTAACTTTACGAAAAATTTCATTATGGAGTCTTCTTTACAATCTTTCCAAACTCTCTAAACATGAAAATTCCATCGATTTTACCTTCTTTGGGATCGTTAAACTTTACATAAAAGGACCCACACATGGGACCGAACCCCTCCTTCCTCAGGTTCGTTAATAATATGTCGAGGGACTCATTGAAATATGAGATATATTGATCATTTTTTATCCTCCTCAAGCTCATAAAACTAGAAATAGGTACTCACCAATCATGGTGGGAAATGTTTGGAGGGTTTTTCCATCTTGGTATCTTCATTATCTTGCATCAATTACTACTTTGAGTCGCCCTTGAACAATGCACCTCTTCTATCATCATATATAACATTTGGTTCAATCATTCTCTCTCATTGACCACCATTTCCATCACATGTCTCTTTCCACTGATATGTCCATGACCATCATTATGGTATTCATCTGAGTTAATGTCATTGAGTCAAGTTATTCGTCATGCATACGTTTTCAAGGGAATTTTACTTGTGTCAAATTCAATAGAGATTTCCTCATCTGATGGGGGCACTTAACACAATGGATACAATTGCTTCCTAAGGGGGTAGTATTGATCCATATGGTTTTTGGTGGCCTCCCACCTATTCCAACTAGCTCATTTCGACAGTTTTTCAGTTTGGCATTTTTTCCCCAGTTTTCGGGTCCCTAACTTTCGGGGCCATTTTGAGGCCCTAAACAACGTTTTTAGGGCTCGCCATGATTAAGTTGTAGTGTTACACACCCACGACGGGCATAACGATTTTTCGCTTTCCTCAAGAGAATTAAATCCCCCATTCGAGGTCTATGTTCCATTTTGCTCTTCCAGAACTCTCCATGAACCTCCAAGGAATGAAACCACCTATCCTCGTGTGAAAATTTACCCACATGAACTAGCACCAGTCGCAAGTTTCTCTCACATGGCCATGGGTTGTGACCGCCTGCCTACCCAAAAGGAATTTCAGGACTTTGTGTGTCAGGTATTCTACATGTGGTTCACCCCAACTCTCCCAACCTCCGAAATCTTGATAGGTACCTAGTGCATGCTAACTCTTCTGGTAACTTCCTCCATGTGACCACCACCTGTGACCACCGTTTTAATCTAACGATGCGTCTCATGTCACGGTTTTGAGAATCTTGGTGTGATCTGACTCCAACACTCCAATCTCCAAACCCTACTAGGGGCCTAGAAAGTGCTAGCCCTCTCTCTTATGCACTCGATGTGACCTTCCTCTAGGAACTGGGTCCCAACTCCCAAATATTTCAAGACTTTGCAAATGAGTCAACCCTCAATCCCCGATCTTGAAACTCCGATAAGGGCTTAATGTTCTTTATCTCCTCCCTTTGTCTCCACTCACGTGACCATTCACCATGACCACAGGCTCATCCTTTGGTTGCATAAGAACTTCTAAATGAGTAAACTTTGACTATCCATTCCCCGAACTCTCGATCTCAGGGTTAAGCGCCCAACTATTCGCTAGATCCTCCCTTAACCTCATGTTCATATGACCATTTCCTGTGACTTGGGGCCAAGCTCCTTTGCATTTCGGGACTTTACGACTCGTGAAGTCGAAATACTTCTCACCTCATATCTTTCTATCCCCAAAACCCTGAAATTCTTCCACACCAGATCAACAGCTCACAACTCCCCGTGATTTGACGGTCCACATTCCTCCTTTGCGAAGCTGGAACTCCACAATTCGGTATTTTGGGATGGTTCTCTCCTTCGAACCTCCTATTCACGAAATGTTGAAACATCGATGCTTTGGATCGATGACCCACAGCCTCCGTGATCTGACGATTGTGATTGAATCACGATTTCACAATTCGAGAGTTCTAAAGACTCTGCCCTTTGACTCCTCTGAGTCACGAATTAGTGAAATGTTGCCTGCTCGCCATGTGTCCTTTCTGATGGATGGTCCTCATTATTTCGCGAATTCTCCTTTCATGAACTTACTCTTGTCTTCAACTCTGATCTTCCAGTGCCAATCCTCTAGTGTGTGTGTGGATCTCTTCCATGTATCCTTCTGGATCCAACGGTCCAGAACAATTTCGCGACTCCTCCCTTCATGATTTTTCTCCTCTGCTCCTTGCAAATATCCCAGTGCCCGGTTCCACGAACACCCCTGATCTACTTCCACCTGTCCTCCTGACGATGGACAGTTTCGATCGTTTCAGAACTTCTCTCGTGAACCTTTCTTCAGATCCAATGACTGTCGGACCACATGATCAGATCCAACGGTCCAGATATGATCTCCTTCTCATGCACATTCTCGCATTTCTAGACTCTGATCAGATGGTTCATATCCTCCCATGATCTACGATTATGATCGAATCGTGATTTCTCATGTTGCGACTTTGGAAACTATGGACCTTTGTCCTCTCAGCTCCCGATATTCGATCCCGTGAAATGAACCAACAGTTTAGATCTCTTCTAGATCGACGGATCCCATTCTTCCTAGGCTTTGAGAGTGAAATGGCTCCCACCGTTATCCTCCTTGCAACTTTTTTTGATCCAACGACTTGTCGCTATCGACGCTCCTCCTTGAAATCTAACAGTTGTGACAGACCTCAGATCCTCCTGAAAGGATCTCGTCCGTTCATCTTCCAAACGAAAGAATACTCCCTTTCGATACTCGAAATCCTCGCTATTCCTCCTAAGATTCATCATTTATGAAGGATTTAAGGGCGTTACGCTCTTTCTACTAGACTTAACACATAGAGGGATATTTGGCACAACTATTGAACTCCTTCATAAAATATAGGACTTAAGTGGTTCAGGGTTTCTTCTTGCTTCGCAAAGAACCTGTGCATATCTGCACTACCTCTCCTAATATTAACAAACTCCATCCTCCAAGGGACTCAGAACGACAAGGAGAGTAGACATGAATACATGAAACCATACCTAAAGTCGACGAACTCACAGTTCATGGCTCTAGCTTAAGCCACCACAGGACGCAAGCATTTACAAGTACAGATCATGACTGAACCATATAATTTCTTACTTGCCTAATTACGCAATCAAGCAGAAATATAAGGGATACAATATATCCATTAATAAATCATGCACATTCTTGAAAACATTCACAGTATAATCAATTCATACATAGTTACAGCAAAGTTACACAGGGCAGGAGGTCGCTTATCTATTACAGGTTGTCGCCAACCAACTGAATGTGGGTGTTCATCCTTCCGCCCGACCATAGGCTTAGAGGAATTCAATCTTATCACACTGGATACCCTCGTGCCAAGCCATGATATCACTAGGGAACTCTTGCAATTCTCAAGGACTTTCTTTGTTTCAGCTTCTGCTCGGGTTCTGTTCTCTGCGAACTTTTAGAGGTTTCTCTCTCTATTATAGCCTTGGCAAGGTTTATCAGATGCTTGTTCAACATCAAGCTCGTGACCATTCTCATCCTCATCCCTTGGAGAGCTCCGTGCATCTCCCTTACGAGCTTCCCCGTCTATCTGGTGTCTCTTCTCTCATTGTCCCCGTGTGTATCTCTCACCTTCCTTCCGTCAAAAGGAAGCTCAGGTCTGCTTCATCTGCCAGACCTTGCGGTACTTTGGGCTGACCTCCTACGGCTAGACCATGCTCCCATTAATGGGGGTGGTTGGTAATTCAACCACTGGTCCTTTCTTCTTTAATTGATTTCTCTCCTTGGGATCCGAAGGAGGTTGTCATCCTTATCAAGGGAAATTTGGGGTTATTTGATATAATGGACCCTCTCATATAGTTTTCACATTCTTCCTCTAGTGATATCATGGATAGTACTTTCAAGGATTCACCTCCACAGTTAGTTATTGGAAACTCAACAATAATACATTTACATTGTCCTCATGCATTAGCATGGTAATTCCTATTTTATGATTAATTACAAATTGGGGGAAACAGTGTGTTACAATTCCCTCCCCCTTAAAGGAACACCTTCCTCAGTGTTCTTTCTCAAAAACACCTGTCATGCCTTTCTCATTCATCTATTTCAAAAACCTTCATATTTTTTTCTCGGTCGGGTCATTTTCTCGAACCCTTAGTCATTGTCACCTGCTTTCAATTATTCTTGGACAACAAGTACGTTAATCATAGTTTTATGTGAAAACATTGCATACATATTTCTAGGAAGATTTTCATAATCTTAGCACAATACTTATCTATGCAATTTGTGGATTTGTATCCACATGGTTGTTTTATTATCCAGGCTCATTGTTTTTCCTTGACATACCCATTGGGTGCATGATTCCAATTCAATAGTTCACAAGAGCTAGCATGGTTTCATCTTCCTTGCGGTCACTCACCCTTTAGGCCTAGGCTCAGGCATCCCCTTCACTGCTATACAATCCCTCGAGCGATCCATCTTTCCTTGCCAAGGTTTTATTTCATAGGAAGAACTACCCATCGTGTGCATGATCCTAATATTTTACAAGAACTTTGAAGGTCTCCTCTTCCTTGCGGTCACTCACCCTCTATGCCCAGGCTCAGGCATTCCCTTCACTGCTATACAGTCCCTCGGGTGATCCATCTTGCCCTGCCAAGGTTTTCTCGCATAGGAAGAATTTCATAGACTCTATCAAGTCTTACAATCGAGGCATCCCTCAAACTTTCTCTACCGAGGGGTCCCTCTGGCTTGTGTTACCTCAACACAATGTATTTCAGGCGATCATGACTTATCATGGGGTTCTCATGGCTCAACAGTAGCCATTTTTTTTTCCATCATCTTCATCTTTGAAATCCTTCATCTTTCCTTTCTAGATAAATCTTTTCTTCTCACCTTTATCACAGGTATACAAAATTCATGAGACATCATTATAATTTCTAACTTTCAAAATTTTTATTGCAAATCTGCCACCTAAAGATTTCCCATTCCACAATTTGTTTTCATATTTGTTCTGCACAGGAACCGGATTCATAATTATGGGGCTTTCCTTCCCATA
Organism: Picea engelmannii; assembly: GCA_009831015.1. Lineage (NCBI taxonomy): Eukaryota > Viridiplantae > Streptophyta > Pinopsida > Pinales > Pinaceae > Picea > Picea engelmannii. The sequence continues at coordinate 893,165 of ML778406.1, forward strand.
ACGGTTTAGCTCAGCAGGAAATTGGCCTTCCTTATGGGCTTACAATGCTGCCATATCCAAGACCCCTTTTCTTCCTGCACTTTCAACTTCAATAAGACAAACCACTAGTTGGATTTTTCCATGCATATACATTTTTATTACACCTTTACAACGTCGTCACAAAAAACTTCATAATCATGCATACTAACAATCAAATTCACTTTCTCAAAAAAGGAAATACCATTCCTTGCAGTTTGGCTTAGCAGGAAATCGATCTTCCTTATGGGCTTACAACACTGCCATATCCAAGACCCTTTTCTCCCTGCAATTCATGCTTTACACAACCAAACAAACTGTTAGTCTCTCATGCATCCATGTATATATATATATATATATATATATATATATTCAAAATCATGCATACTAACAGTTTGTCTTATTTATGTAAATAATAAAAAAAAGGAAATTGCGTTCCTTGCCTATGTCTCATTTCAACATACCAAACCTTTCAAAACATAATTCAACATTTCAAATGATTTTAACAAATGTGTCAATATTCATGGCCACATTCATACCCAATGCACTCTTGCGTTGTCTCCAAGTTCGTCACACTTTATGACTAGTTCTTGACCATGGTGTGTTGTAATTTAACCAACCTCTTCACCACATCGCTTAGTCATTTTCATTCACTCTTACAACATGACCATTCTTCCTGCTATAGGCCGATCATGATCTCAAATCTGTATACATGAAACTCAAAAGTTTCCACATGAATGCCTTTAATCATTCTTCCTTCATTAATAACCAGGGTGCCAACACTTATGGCCACCCAATACATTTCCCTTCAATGCTTACATCATGTAAGTAAAACCTTGGAATGTTCTCCTTCCTTACTGAAAATTTTATTGCTTGTGTTATATGCAAACATGCATTTCCTTGAAGTAATTACATGCAACAAGCTATCTATGAGCACTTTCTGTTTCCAATCGTTCCTTGATTGGTCCATGTACTCATGACATATTAGTTCATGAATTCTTCCGAGGATTTACAATCAGTCTTTACTACCAGAGGTTCACACGTCCATCATTCAGGTTCTTCTTCCCTAATCATATCCTACTTGGTTATCCATGGTATACCACTACCCTTTCAAATTTTGTGCATAACATGAGACAATAAAATATTTCGGAAGGGATTCTGACCCGAATCCTTTCATACCATGAGCCACATAAGCATGAACATTTTTATACATGTTCATGGTTGCTAGAACCCTCTGTCTGATTTTTACCTCATCAACAACCCTGTCAACAATCTTTCAACCATAGCTTTCTCCTAGTCATCCTTTGCTTGAGGTTGCCCATTATTGGCAACTATCTTTCTCAACAGTTCCAATATTATTTCTTTCTACACATGACATACATCATAATAACATTAGTCATCATGTAAATTAAAATGCAAGTATCATAGCATTTAAATTAATAAAATATTTTCAGGCATATCTTAGCATATTTGTATGCACTTCATCACATTATCCTTAATGTTTTCATGAGTGCAACACAACAGTTCTCAAACGTTTTTACAGTAATAAAACCATCATCACTATGGTGTCAAAACATTTATGTTCATCAGCGTACTAGCTTTCTCATCCCAGAGAAAAGAATAATACACAACAAGGAAAGAATTGAGGGTTCTTCCCTTCTTCAATTCTTCCTACATTGCCTAGGACTTTTCATCCCAATCGAGTTATCTCTAAGGTATCACTGCCTTTTCATGGCTTCAACCAAGCCTATTTAGTTAAACGTACTCATTTATTCATTTAATCACACTCAGGGAGTTTACTTGCCTTTTACCAACTATATCGGTTTTCCACAACTCCTATTTTAATCCTACGTATCTGTTAAATAATTAAGGGTTCTTAGGGTGGTTCCTCCTTTCCTTATGCACACTACTTTCTATTGTGATCTTTCTACTCTTTTCCTGAGCAGCCTTGGTTAGGTCTCACCCTAACCCTTTTTGGAATACAGTAGCATGCTTTAATAGAAAACTTTTGTTCATAATGGATCATGAACCTGTGCATCCAACACATTACCATTCGGTCATCGGGATGGTCACTATTCATTTATTAGTCTTCTACTCATTACGTGATGTTTTTCAAAATGTAATCCGGGATTCTGGTATATATATATATATATATATATATATATATATATATATATATATATATATGTATGTATGTATGTATGTATGTATGTATGTATGTATGTATGTATGTATGTATGTATAAGCTTGTGGCTCACTGCTTAATTCTCAGTAGTCATTAAGGTTGTGACCTTGTTTTCCTAACAGTGTCTTCATATAGTTCCTCCACACGGAATTCCTTCAGCATGAAACTTCCTTATTGAATATCTATCACTATTTGTGATGGCCTCAGGCTTGAATTAGGTTCAGTTTGTTAATAGGAATTCTTTGAGGGACATAGACATACATTTCTAACATGCATTCCAGATTATGCATCCACAGATATTCTAGTTTTTGTTAACTTACATCTATGATGTACTTAACCATAGTCATAATCTTAGACCTTCCTGTAACGGTCATAATTATGTTTTGCAGCCCACCTACATCTCTACTTTTAATATCAGTCAACTCAGGGCTATTCACAATCTGTCTCATGTGATTCTCAAAGGAATAATCTCTTGCCTCTTATCATGACAACAGAGCATCCTTGCTCATTTACTCTTTCATTTCTTTGTACTGGCTTTTCCTGGGGAGATGGAGCACATTCCCCTTAATCTATCATTCAAAACATAACTTTCATGACTCTTCAGAATGGATTCAACCATGCATCCATGGTATTCATTCAATCTTGGCAAGTTCTATACTTGCCTCACATTTCACTCATCAGGGCAATCATATTGGGATTTTAGTATATTTACACTCTTACATCATACATGTGCATCACTTTCACATTTAATATCATTTGTACCTAACTAGTATTAATATAAGGCTTCATAGCAAGAAGCTTCATAATGTATTAAATCCATGCACTCAAGCATACACACACAACTAATTATTCATCATAATAGCTTAGTTTTATCATTAGTGTTCTTTTAGTTAGAGATTACAGTCGCTTACACGACTAATCTCGCAGTTATAACTCATATTGATGTTGCATTTTCTCAAGGCAATAACAAACCAGGGTCACTTTCCCTTTTATACTATAACAACTAGCAAGAAAAACCTTATTGCCTCAACTTCTATAGGACTTACCCATCTCACCTTTCCCTTGGTCATGAGGAGTTATATACTCTGAGTTTAATATAGATCAGTAATTACAATGCTAAGGATCCTACCTGATCCTATCAGATTCCTTTTAAGCCCAAAAAGGCATTAACCATTATATAACCAGCCATCATCGGTACCTAATGTTCCAATTGCCCATGCTTAGAGGAAGTGTCACTAACATCAGTTCATCCAACTTTCAGGCTTCATCTACCCTTGACAGAACCCTATCACCTTCAACTATCCACATTCATGTCTTATTATAAATGTTAATTAGCATATTCCTACTCCGGTAAGAGTAGTTATCACTTTGACAAAGGGATAAAGAATTTTGTTTGCTGAACTCAACAAGAATTCCCAAAATCACAAGTTCAATCTGCAGTCCTTCCCCTCAAGGAGTAAATGCAGATAGCAATACCTCTTTATGTGACTTGTGCATGAGCCCAAGTAGGCCAAGTGTTGTAACCATGCTCTGATACCATTTTTTCACACACCCACGCTGGGCATAATGATTTTTCGCTTTCCTCAAGAGAATTAAATCCCCCATTCGGAGTCTTTGTTCCATTCTTCTCTTCCAAAACTCTCCATGAATCTCCAAGGAACGAAACAACCCATCCTCGTGCAAAACTTTACCCATGCAAACTAGCACCGGACACAAGTTTCTCTCACCTGGCCACGGGTTATGACCGGCCGCCTACCCAAAAGGTGTTTCAGGACTTCGCATGTCGGGTATTCTACATGTGGTTCACCCCGAATCTCCCAACCTCCAAAATCCCGACAGGGACCTGGCACATGCTAACTCCTCTTGTAACATCCTCCACGTGACCACCGGTTTAACCTAACGGCACGTCGCATTTCGCGGTTTTGGGAATCTTGGTGGGATCCGAATCCAACACTCCAATATCCCATCCCTGAAATCCAACTAGGGGCCTAACAAGTGCTAGCCCTCTCTCCTATGCACTCGATGTGACCTTCCTCCAGGAACTGGGTCCCAGCTATTAAATATTCCAGGACTTTGCAAATAAGTCAACCCTCAATCCCCAATCCCGAAACTCTGATAAGGGCTTAACATTCTTTAGCTCCTCGCCTTGTCTCCTCTCACGTTACCATTCACCATGAACACAAGCTCATCCTTTGGTTGCATCAGGACTTCTAAATGAGTCAAATTTGACTCTCCATTCCCTGAACTCTCGATATCTGGGTTAAGTGCCCAACTCTTCGCTAGCTCCTCCCTTAACCTCCTTTTCATATGACCCTTTCCTGTGACTTGGGGCCAACCTCCTTCAGGTTTTGGGACTTCACAACTTACGAAGTCGAAAGACTTCTCACCTCAAATCTTTCGATCCTCGAAACCCCTAAATTCTTCCACACCGCATCAACGACTCACAAATCGTCGTGATATGACAGTCCATGTTCCTCCTTCGCAATGCCGAAACTTCACGATTCAGGATTTCGGGATGGTTCTCTCCTCCGAACCTCTAATTCCCAAAATGATGAAACGTCAGTGCTTCGGATCGACGACCCACAACCTTCATGATCCGACGACTGTGATTGAATCGTGATTTCATGATTCGGGAGTTCTAACAACTCCGCCCTTTGACTCCTATGAGTCGTGAGTCAGCGAAATGTTGCTTTCTTTCCACGCATCCTTTCCGATGGATGGTCCTTATTATTTCACAAATTCTCCTTTCACGAACTTATTCTTGTCTTCACCTCTGATCTTCCGGTGTCGATACTCGAGTGTGTGTGTGGATCTCCTCCACGTGTCCTTCTAGATCCAACGGTCTAGAATGATTTCGCGAATCCTCCCTTCATGAGTTTTCTCCTCTTCTCCTTGCAAATATCCCGATGCCCAGTTCCATGAACACCCCTGATCTTCTGCCAACTCTCCTCTTGATGATGGATGGTTCCGATCATTTTGAAACTTCTCTTGTGCACCTTTCTCCAGATCCAATGACTGTCGGTCGGCGTGCTCAGATCCAACAGTCCAGATCTAATATCCTTCTCATGCACGTTCTCGCCTATCTGGACTCTGATCAAATGGTCTAGATCCTCCCACGATATACGGTTGCGATCGAATTGCAATTTCACATGTCGCGACTTTGGAAACTAAGGACCTCTGTCCTCTCAGCTCTCGATATCCGATCTTGTGAAATGAACCAATGGTTCAGATCTCTTCTGAATCAACAACTCCCATTCTTCCTAGGCTTTGAGAGTGAAATGGCTCCCACCGTTATCCTCCTTGCAACTTCTCTTGATCCAACATCTTGTGGCTATCAACGCTCCTCCTTCAAATCTAACGGTCGTGACAGACCTCATATCATCCCAAAAGGATCTCATCTGTTCATCTTCCAAACGAAAGAAAACTCCCTTTCGATACTTGAAATTCTCGCTATTCATCCTGAGCTTCATCAGTTATGAAGGATTTAAGGGTGTTACGCTCTTTCTCCTGGACTTAACACATAGAGGGATCTTCAGCACAACTATTGCGCTCCTTCATCAAATCTAGGACTTAAGTGGTTCGGGGTTTCTGTTTGCCTTGCAGAGAACATGTGCATATCTACACTACCACTCCCGAGCTTAACAAACTCCGTCCTCCAAGGGACTCATAATGACTAGGAGAGTAGACATGTGTACATGAAACCATACCTAAGGTCGACGAACTCACAGTTCGTGGCTCTGGCTTAAGCCACCACAGGATGCAAGAATTTACGAGTAAAGATCATGTCTGAACCATATAATTTTGTACTTGCCTAATTACGCAATCAAGCAGAAATAGAAGGGATACAGTATATCCGTTAAGAAATCATGCACATTCTAGAAAACATTCACAGTATAACCAATTCATACACAATTACAACTAAATTACACAGGGCAGGAGATCACTTATCTATTACAGGTTGCCACCAACCAACTGACTATGGGTGTTCATCCTTCTACCTGACCATAGGCTCAGAGGCATTCAATCTTAGCACTCCGGCCACCCCCATGCCAAACCATGATATCACTAGGGAACTCTCATAATTCTCAAGGACTTTCTTTATTTCAACTTCTTCTCGCGTTCTGTTCTCTGCGAACTTTCAAAGGTTTCTCTCTCTGTTATCGCCTCAGCGAGGTTTACCAGATGCTCGTTCAACATCAAGCTTGCCGCCATTCTCGTCCTCATACCTTGGAGAGATCTATGCATCTCCCTTACGAGCTTTCCCTCCTGTCTGGTGTCTCTTCTCTCGTTGTCCCTGTGTGTATATCTCACCTTCCTTCTGTCAGAATGAAGCTCTGGTCTGCTTTGTCTGCCAGACCCTGCGGTACTTTGGGTTGACCTCCTGCAGCTAGACCATGCTCCCATTCATGGGGGTGGTTGGTAATTCAACCACCGGTCCTTTCTTCATTAACTGATTTCTCTCCTTGGGATCCAAAGGAGGTTGTCATCCTTATCAAGGGAAATTTGGGGTTATTTGATATAATGGACCCTCTCATATAGTTCTCACATTCTTCCTGTAGTGATATCATGGCTAGTACTTTCAAGGCTTCACCCCCACAGCCAGTTATTTATAGCTCAACAATAATACATTTACACTGTCCTCGTGCATTAGCATGGTAATTCCTATTTTATGATTAATTTCAAATTGGGGGAAATAGGGTGTTACATGTACACAAAGTCAAAGTCTGACAACAACACGTGTAGTCCTCGGATGATCCTTTCCAACAGGATATTGTGGGGCTAAAACTAAGATCGTATGCAAAAGTTACGACCCTGGGAAGTTGATGTACTAAGTTATCCCAATAGGGCCCACATGATTTTTGGTGCTTGATCTCCTAGGGTTAGGTTTTTGAATGTCTAGGGTTTTGGCATTCCTAATTATTGTAAAAATTCTTGGAGAGCCTCATTGTAACCATCTTCTTGTGAATGAGCGTAGTCGTCACATTTATTGTCAGAGATAAGCCACTACCATTCTAGCAAGCTTGTTTTCCGTTGCATTTTATAGTTTCAACACATTTTCTTATTGAATAGAAACCAACTTTACTGTATCTATGTTATTGTATTTCTGTTATTCTTGTGTTTCTTTGTTAACAATAATTTCATTTCATTCTGCTCATAAAATCCGAATCAATGAGATAATAACCTAATTGTGACCATCGCTGGAATCAAGAAGGAAATAATGGGTGAGATGTCTATGTGAAAATTATGATACTTGAGAGTAGCCAATAAGTCATACAGAAAAATGTGAACGTAAAATGGAAAGTTCTACTATTACTCTACATCGGTCATATCCAAATAAAAACATGGTTGGAGCATGGGAACACACTAGAAAAACTTGAAATGGTGGTAGTCTTATCCAAATCGAATGAAATTGTGGAAAATTGTTTTAACTCTTCTTGCTAGCACTACTAGTTGTGAAAAAAGATTCTCTAACTTAAATCACATAAAAAATGATTATAAATCTAAACTTTGTTTGGAAACATTAAACACTTTGATGTTTACATCTTTATCAATACCTCAAGAATTGCAAGAGCTAGGTTGAAACATAGTTTATAAAACTTGTAGATGAATGAAGACATGACAACATCTTTCCGGTGGAGAAAGTTAAGATGTCATAATATTTTATTCAATTTTGTATGTCTAATATTTTGAATAATGCATTTAAATAAATATTTTATATTACTAGATAAAAATATTATATATATAAATATTTTATGTCACTATATAAAAATATTATATATGTATTTAGTTAACTATTTTTTACAATTAACAAATTAAATGGATTATGAAATAATAATTTTATGTATAAAATATAAGTTATTTTTTATTTTCTTAAAAAATATATTTTAATTATTAATTTATAAAGTTATTATTAAATTATTTTTCATGTTTATATTAAAAAAAGTCATTTTACCATAAAAAAAAATAAATTAAAATGAAATTAAGTTTTCAAATTGAAAAATATCCATTCCTTCCAATTTGATCCCTCGCACGGAATCATATCTAACATACTGAACTCTACTTAAGGGAGGTTGTTTGACTTGAACATTATAAGTCCATTCCTTGGATGGGATGAATGAGGTTGTTTGACTTGAAGCTGATAACTCCATTTCCTGCAACAGTCTGGTTGGCCGCCAGGATAAGATCACGTCTCAATAAATGCGAAAAGCTACAATAAGTATGATCGCCTGATCGCCCCGTTATTGTAGTTATCGTTCTATGATATTCAAAATATTATTTTACGCATATATAATTGTGAGCTACTTCTTCCAGTCCTCACACCACGCTTCAACAGATAGAGTTAGAGTTTGAATGGACATTTAACCTGCCAGTTTGATCACTGCGTAATCATTATGAGATTAATGCTCCATGACACACAACATAATCATAGATCAAACCAGTATCACCACTTGGGATGGAGGTTGACCCACTACTAACTAGGTTGGCCTGAAATTGTAATTGGATTTCAATTTTATAATGATGGAAGGAGATTTCAGCCAATGATTTAATGCTTGTACATAGTAAATTTAAATCTAACTTGTGTTATTTCGATTGAGAACGCAACCGAATGCCTTGATAAGTATTATTATTTTGGTCGTAAGAAATGTGTGCCGGACAGGGAAAGAGCAAACCTAGTAAGGAGACTTCTTTCGAAACGCTATCCTTATATGGTGTGATAGACACGGGATAAGCCAATATCACATCCATTCCAATCCTATTGTTGTTCTTATTTGCAATCTAACTTTCCCAAGTACTCTATAAATGTTAACCCGTTAGCATGGAGCAATGTCAACACTTGCTTATCAATCGTATGGTTAGTCTTTCACTATTTGTGATAACAACAAAAACGTGTTTCGAGAATCCCAATTATAATGAAAGTGTCAAATGTTAGAATTGCAAATGCGGAAAACACAATTCACATATGATAATTAACAATTACATAGATAATAAACACAGGGATTTCACGTGGTTCACTCAAACGTTGGGCTACGTCCACTAAGCATAGGCATTGGTTGTCTTATTATTCAGATCATGGAGATTACAACAGACTTGCAAGTTCTCACTCTTTCTCTCTTTCTTTGCCTCTATGGGTTTACATGTATTTATATACATTTACAAGAAACTAATTATTAAATGAAATCCCTATCCATATTCTAACTTGGTTTATTTGGTTGTAACGAATGCAGAATAATAGGATTCAAATCCATCCTTGAAGGAATTAGTTGTCACCAAATCCCAACAATATCCACCTTATTTAACATGATACCTTGCTACTTCCTTTTATTCATCACCTCTGCTACAACCCAAGAGAAGCCAAGCACCACTGCAACTTCGCTAATAAAAGTGGTTTCATGATCTCTCTTGTGTGACTTGCACGAGTTTGAATTTCCTAAGGGGTCACTCTATCTCCAACATGTCTTCCACAACTGTGTTGTGAGACATATTTAGTGATAGATCTCCTTCTATCCAAAACACCTGTAAAATATACATTACAATTATCACAGACCATCTTAGTGTAACCATTACATGTGACATTTGTTCTTCTCAAACGCTGAAGCACCCATTTCACTGCAACACCTGAATTTGTCACGTATCTGACAACATCATTAGCATCTGAAACATCTGGTCTTAACCATTTCATCACATACAATAGACCTCCTACTGAACTTACGCGAGACATAACATTTTCTTCTTTATAGACATACCCTATGCTTGAAAAAAACTTATAATGGAAAGCAAGAGGGATAAAAACTGGTTTTACAATGTTCATACTGAACTCCAACCACAACTTACCATTACCATCTCTGTATACTTGCATGCCCATAATTTGTTTTCCTGCTCCTTGATCCCTCATCTGAATTGTCATGTCCACCTGAATCATTTTCTTATTGATTTTATCCATGCTTCGGCTTGCGTCGAGCATATCATCAACAAATAATATCAAGATTTTGAATGTACTATAAATTGTATAGTCATTCCTACCCTTTGAAAAATTCTGACTCACTATGAAGGATTCAAACCTCTTGTATATTTGTCTGCGTACCAATAGGCCATACAATGAATTATCTAGCATGCAAACAAATTTACCGTTGCGATATTGAATCAACCCTTATGGTTGTTCCATACATAATATATTTCTTTCAATGATGACCTTGTGAGAAGTAGGATCCCACACACAACATCCCTTTATACCACCATCATAACTTGCAAAGATATAAAACAAGAAGGAATTTGGAAACAAAGATTTTAAGTCTGGAAATGATTTACCGCTTACCAGTACCTGCAATTCTTTCTTTATCTTATGACCATGATGCTTCTGCCATAAACAAGAAGATACATCTGTCACTTCAGATTCTACTTCACTACTCCCTTACAACTTATAAAGGTTATCAACCTGTCTTGCCTTAATCACTACTAAACTACCTTTCGACAATGTGAGTGCTCCACCTTGACTTGTATACTTATATCCACAAGAATCCAACACTCTCAATGAAATCAAATTTGATTTAAGATCAGGTGCATATCTAACATCCATTAATTCCCTAACAATACCATCAAACATCCTGATTCTAATACTGCCAACCCCAACAATTTTACAAGGAATACCATTTCCCATAAACACTACACCCTCATCAACAGATTGGTAAGAAATGAACCAATTTCTATGTGAGCACATGTGGTGGGAGGTACTTGAATCTAACTGCCATACTTCTTGATATTGTAAATTACTAGAAACGGATAAAACTTGATCAGTCGTACCTGAATTTGTTACAATCAAATTTGCTTCCTTCGTAGAGTTTTCCTCAGATTCCTTTCTCTTCCAGCGATCTTTCTTGAGATGTCCTATTTTGCCACAGTACCATCATTTTTCTTTATTCTTTCTATGTCTTGACTTAGATCGAAAAAAACTTCTTTCATTATTCTCTTTAGTTCGACCTCTGACCAGCGTCGCCTCTGAAGTTGAGGTTTCTTGACTAGATTTTCTCCTCATCTCCTCAGCCAACAAAGCTCCCACAACAGAGTCATAATTTAAAACATCTGCTGAGCTAAAGCTAATAGAGGTGACTAGATTATCCCAAGACTCAGGCAACGAACACAATAGTGTAATAGCCTTATCTTCATCTTTGAATTTAACTTCCATACTAGTCAATTGAACTATAAGGGTATTAAAGGTATTTAAATGGTCAACAACTTTTGTACCTTCTTTCATCCGCAAACTGTACAATTGTCTCTTCAAGTAGATTATGCTCGTCAAGGACTTCGTCATATATAGACTTTCCAACTTGCTTCATAAGCCTAATGTTGTATCCTCTCCTATGATATTAAATAGAACATCATCCGCGAGACATAAACGAATGGTACTAAGAGCTTTTGCATCCAAATCTTCACATTCCCATTCCGTCAGGGCTGTTGGTTTCTTTGACTTGCCTTCCAATGTTTTTTGCAACTCTTGTTGCACCAGTAAATCCCGCATCTTGAGTTTCTAGAGTTCAAAGTTGTTTTTACCACTGAACTTTTCAACCTCAAATTTTCGAACTCTGCCTCTTAGCCATTAACACAAAAATCTCCTAATATTCACTGCTTATAAAACCCAAAGCCCTTTAAAAAATAATATGAAGAGGAATGATAAATAAGATTAAAAAAATTTAATCCAAAAACTTTTTAATACTATATAAAAAATTTAATAAAAATCTTTTATAAAACAAAAATATTCACTTTTTAAATATTATATTCCAAATATAATACTTCCTTGTATACCTCCACGTGACTTGTGCCAAGTTGTTCATACCATAAAAATTATAAAAATTTTATGCGAATTTAATTTAAGAGATAGTGATTTTTTTATTTAAGAGAGTCCCCGCACCTCACTGGAGTGTGGCGATCTCAAAGGGTCTCCGCACCTCCTGATGCACTTTGACCACGATGATTTTCAAAGGGTCTCTGCACTTCTCGATGCACTTTGATCGCGATAAATCCTGGTTCTTACTATCATTGGAGTGCGGGGATCTAAAAATGTCTCTGTATTGTTTCTTTTCCTTTATCGTGGTGATTTCAGTGTTTTTCCACGGTAATGTAGAAATCAATGCACTTTACACAGATGTTGTTGCTCCTCTGAAATGACACCTTCTTTTTTAACCAGCTTTGATATAACTTGTTAGAATTGCAAGTGCGGAAAACACAATTCACATATGATAATTAACAATCGCACAGATAGTAAACACAAGGATTTTACATGGTTCACCCAAACGTTGGGCTACATCCACCAAACATAGGCATGGGTTGTCTTATTATTCAGATCATGGAGATTACAACAGAGTTGCAAGTTCTAACTCTGTCTCTCTCTTTACCTCTGTGGGTTTACATGTATTTATATACATTTACAAGACATTGATTATTAAATGCAATCCCTATCCATATTCTAACTTAGTCTATTTGATTTGGTTGTAACCAACTTAAAATAATAAGATCCAAATCCATATTAATTGTCACCAAACCCCGACATTGAAGAATAATCAATACTGTTTGTGGAAGGTTATGCTAATTGTATTATGGACTAAGAGAACGTTCTCACGGGACGCGAAGCTTTTCGTACAGAACGGTGGAGTTTCTGCCATGCACATGACTGTTACTCATCTTAACACGGTCGTCATGTTCGACAGGACCAACTTCGGTCCTTAGCCGTTGATGCTCGACAATGGTCGATGCCGTGACAATCCGCTAGATCAGGGTCTGACTCAAGACTGTTGGGCTCAGTCCATCGAATATAATGTTCGCACCAACAAGGTTAGGCCGCAGGAGATTTTCACCGATACATGGTGCTCATCCGGTGCCTTCACAGCCAACGGGACACTTGTTCAAACGGGAGGTTGGCGGGATGGGGCTAGAAGAATCCGCTACTTCGTTCCCTGCTCCAATGGCGCTTACAGCCAATGGTACGCCTCTAACCAGATCCTCCCCGACAATCGCATCATCGTCGTGGGAGGCACCCGCGATTTCACCTATGAATTCGTTCCCAAAAAGCCCGGGGAGGGAACGTTCAGCCTGCCTTTCCTGTCTCAGACGCGAACAAGCGCTCAGGTCGAGAACAATCTGTACCCATTTCTGCACCTCTGCTCGGACGGGAACCTGTTCATCTTCGCCAATAGGACTCCATTTTTCTGGACTACAAGAGCAACATGGTGGTAAAGACGTATCCGAGGATGCCAGGGAACGGCCCCAGAAACTACCCTTCCACGGGCTCTTTCGTCATGCTTCCCCTCTCCGCTTCCTACGGATTTAAGAAGGTCGAAATCCTCATTTGCGGGGGATGCCCCGACAACGGCTTTGCTTCAGCCCAAGCGGGCAACTTCATCGACGCCCTTCGGACCTGCGGCAGAATGGTGATAACGGACGCAAATCCTGTGTGGACCATGGAGAACATGACTGGACCAAGGACCATGAGCGACATTCTCCTCCTCCCCAACGGAGAAGTCATCATAATCAACGGTGCCCGGAAAGGCGTGGCCGGGTGGGACATGGCCACTGCTCCAGTCTTCTCCCCTTTACTCTACCGACCCAACGCTGCTCTCGGCGCCCGGTTCTTCGACCTCGCAAACACCAGCATTGCCAGAATGTACCACTCCTCCGCAAGTCTATTGGCCGACGGAGGAGCTCTCGTTGGCGGCTCCAACGCCCATTTCGGCTACGTTTTCACCGGAACTCCCTTCCCGACAGAGCTCCGGCTGGAAAGCTACAGCCTTTATTATCTAGAGTCTGTTTACGCCATCTTCCGCCCGCACATAACTTCCGTTTCCTCCACTTCCATCGGCTACGGCGCTTCCTTCAAAGTGGTTTTCTCCTTGCGTGCTAAGCTCACCTCGGCCAGCGTTGTGAGAGTGAGCATTTACGCTCCGTCATTCACCACCCATAGTCATTCCATGAACCAGCTGTTGCTCATGCTGGCAGCTTCCACATCGGCCCTCCTCGTAGCTATATTTGTTATCAACGGGGGTATTCCCAGAGTCGTCCAATGGATTCAATTCGGAGCAGCTAAGTGATCTGGTCTTATCCATACAGTTAAGCGCGCATCTCAGGTCTACTAGTGTAATGTAATAATGCCGTCTAATAACGAGTCGGCCTACGTGTTCGTTCTGATTTTGTAATCTCACTTATCTTATAAATGTTGTAATGTCACTTATCTAATAATTGAAGTTAATTAGCAGCCAAGCTGCTTATTTCCCGCTCTTTTAAACATTAATTAGTTACCTGCAAAAAAATGTTCCACATGCCAAAGTGATTCCACATTGAAAAAACTCAGAAATTGCTTTGTGTAATTTTTACTCAACCTCACTCAAATTAGGTTTTAAATTGTGTTTTTTTAGATATGTATATATATCTAGTAGCTATGTATTTTTTGGAAATTTATAATATTAATTTTATATTTTTTTTAAATTATCAAAGTCAAAATATCCCTCAAATTACAACTTCTTTTGTTCTTGTAGGTTAAGAGGGTCTTAACATGATCAAAACAAAAAAAAATTTAGATGATAGATATCAGTCTCCTCTACTTCCGCAGATAACTCATTAGAGAAATGGTTAAGCCCACAAAAAGTTATAGAACCAACTTTCGTCAATCTTCTGGATATAACTCATTAGAGAAATGGTTAAACCCACAAAAAGTTATAGAACCAACTTTCGTCAATAACTAAATTGTTCAGCCTATAGAAAAGTAACTTCAAAAAACAAAGATATGGAGAGAAATTCATAAAAATTGAGGTTTGTATGTATTTGTAGACTGAACAACTACCTTTTTCATCCCCAATCAAAATCCAAGGCAACCAACACAACATGTATGTTCAAATAACGTGCACGCGCTTTATGAACGCGCACTCATTATTAGCTACATGAATGTGCATCCATTCCTGTCAACACAAATCAATTCTCTCTCTCTCTCTCTCTCTCTCAATCTCCCTCTCTCTTCCCCCTCTTCCTCTATGTCCTTGTGTCCCTCTTCCTCCCCTCTCTCTCCCCCATTGTTCGCCCATGATCTCTCTCTACCTCACTCACTCCCTTTGTCTTCTCTCTCTCTCTCTCTCTTCCTACCCCCTCTCACTCTCCCCTCTCTGTCCCCATCCGCCCCCCTCCCCCGTCCCCCTCCATCCCTATTTCTACCCTCCTCTCTCTCCCAAACTCGCTCGCTTTCTCTCCTACTTTCTCTTGCCTCCGCTTTATCTCTCCCCCCCT
>ML778407.1:27314-61638 GCA_009831015.1 Picea engelmannii
ACCAACCATTTGGCAATGCATGTATGTTCATGTCTTTCCCATATATGGATGTATTTTATCCTTGTCATAGGTGCTAGCTAAAGAAAACCAAGTAAACATGGGACATCATAAAAATATTATTGTGTGAAAGGTATTTTTATGTTGTTAGAGGCATGCTTATGTTGTTATATTAATAATTCTATAGGAGAAGAGTGTATGGCCAAATCCTTGTTTCTTTAGGCACTTAGGTTTGTGTGTTTTGCTAAGTAATACAAAGAGTGTGTAGCCACATCGTTCTCCCTTTAAGTATTTAAATTTATGTGCTCTCCTAAGTTAAAATTGATATATATATTTTTTTTAATTTATATTATGTATATGTGTTATAGTCTAAATGTTTTTTGTTTTGTTTTTTTTTCCCGGTAATATTTTATGTTTAACTTTATCTGAAATTCAACGAGAAAGTGTTAGATCTGTAGATTTGAGTGGCTAAGTCTCTAGAATCCAAGTGTCCGAGGGGTTTTTCAGCACGTTGAATCCATTTTGCATCCAGAAATGCAATTTAAACAACATAAAGTTACGATTTTGTTCAAATTTATGTTGTCGGATTTCGGTGAAAAGAGCCAAAATGTAGAACATTTGGGCAACGCCTTTATATGTTTAAGGATAAAATAATTAATTCAATTGACCAAAATCCTCCTCTAATAACCCTAGGTGTGGATGTTGATCTCTATGGTTTTGAAAGTTTAAAGACAAAGAGGTACCTTACAATGATGGCCATCAAGAAAAAATCAAGTTGTTGTTTTTGGGGTTGCAAAGAAAGATCTTAACTATGTATAGTAGTTTCAATGACTTGTTAGGAAGTAGGGAAGTATGTTTTTTTTTTTTTAAGAACTATAAGAATTTTTTTGCATAATATCTTCAATTTTTTTATTTAATTTTATGTATTTATTGTTATTATTTTTTGTTGTGAAGTATTTTTGAAGTCTTGATATTTATGTTTTATTATTTTTTCAATTTTTTAGTTTTTTTAAGGATGTTTTCAAAGCCTAAATATATTTCTTTGAGATTTGTGTGAACTTTGATGGATTCTCCCTTATCAAATAGTGATTCACTCACAAGATAGCCTTTAGGACAAGGTATGGTCATTATGAGTTTGCAGTGGTATTTTTTGGTCTCAACAATTCTCTAGCCACATTCATGTGTCTAAGTATGAACAATGTCTTCAGTGAGTATTTGGACAAGTTTGTACTTGTTTTTATTGATGACATACTTATTTTTTCAAATTCGAATAATAACATCAAAAATTCCTAAGAATGGTTTTATAGATTTTAAGAAAACATCAATTGTGTGCAAATTTTAGCAACTGTGAATTTTATCAAAAACTTATCCACTATCTCATAAGGGATGTCTATAAATCTAGAAAATGTGATAGATGTGAGATCATTTATGGGTGTTGTTGGATATTATCAAAGGTTCATTGAGGGATTCTCCAAGCTTGCTTACTAGTAATTTCTTTGTAGAAGAAGGAAACAAAATTTGTGTGGTCTCAAAAATGTAAAAAAACTTTTTAGTAGTTGAAATGTCTTCTTACCCATCCACCAATTATGAAAATAGCATACCCAAATATAGATTTTATAGTGTGTGTATAGATGGATGTAAAGAAGGACTTGGTGGAGTCCTTATGCAATATAACCATGTGGTGAGTTATGAGTTTAGAAAACTAAAAGAGCTTGAAAGGAACTATGTCATTCATGACCTAAAGCTTTTAGTTGCAATGCATGCATTGAAGATGTGGCACCATTACTTGATGGGTAGGAGATTTATATTAATGATGGATTGCAATGGGTTGAAATATATATTTGATCAACCAAACTTGAATGCTAGACAAGCAATATGATCGACTTTCCTTAGTGACTATGATTTGTAAATTAGACATATAAAGGAAAAAGAGACACAATAGCAAATGTACTTAATAGAAAGATGCATGTGATACATGTGGCAGCCACTAGCACTTGCAAATAAAATCTAAAAAGTAGAGCAATTGAAGATCTTGTTGAGCATGAACGTTTATTCAAGTAAGAAAGAGTTTGCAACAAGAAAAATATGATCAGCAATATAAATATTATCAGTTGAGTGAAGAAGGGCTACTAATTTTCAAGATTTGATTGTATATTTCTAATTTAGTAAGCCTGAAAATTATAATTATGGATGAAATACACAAGAAACCATGTTCAAGACATCTAGGCTGCCGAAAGATGATTGCTATAACAAGAAAACAATATTATTGGCCTAGAATGAAAAAGGATATTACATAATACATTGCAAGGTGCATTGAATGTTAGTGTGTTAAAGTTGAACACCAACATCCAGTAGGTTTGTTGCAACCTTTACCAATTCTCAAGTGCAAATGGGAGATGATAACAATGGATTTTATCATAGGACTACACATGGCAATGAAACAAAATGATACTATCATGGTTGTGGTTGACAAATTGAGCAAGGTTGCTCACTTTACTCCCATAAAATCTGCACATAAAGAAATCAATAGTGTAGGAAGTTTCATGACGGAAATATTTAGATTGCAAGGGATGCCTACAACAATTAGATTAGACAAAGGTTTGAAATTTACATCAATTTTTTTGGAAAGGATTGTTTGAGGATTCGTTACACACTTAAACTTCAGTAATGTATGTTGTCCACAAATAGATGGGAAAACCGAAAAAACAAATCAAATATTGGGAGACATACTTCACAAGTATGTTACGAACAAACCAACTAAGAGGGAAGAGAACTTCTAAGGGACGATTGAACAGAGAAGAAATTTTCTTCCTCATGTTGCGTGGGGCGAGTATTATTAGTGCCAAAGCTAGTTCGATTGAAAGATTGATAAAAATACTCATTAGTGGGTTGTTTTGTTGATATTTTAGGCTTTTGAGATAGGAAGAGTGACTTGAGAGAGAGTCCTAAATTTGTCTTCTTCACCTTGGTGGTATCATAGCCTGACTAGGGGGTGGCATCCATAGAGGACTTCCCACAACTGGGTAGAAAATTGCTCACACTCGATTAGTTTCCTTGGAGATCATTTTATGAAAAATATAAGGCTCTTTGCTTCTACTCCTTTATATTATTTTATGATGATGACTAAAATTCCCTTATTGATGATGAGATTGCTATTAAAATCCTATAGGATTGATGAGAAATTGAGTCATTGTTTGTAATTAATTAGAATGCAATATGTATTTGAAAATGTATACGAAAAGATCATATATGTTAATTGTTTGGTAAAAGACTGGTGTTGAGGAATGATTCCTCGGTTCAAAATTTAGTAATCTAAGAAATATAAGCCTCAAGAAGTTGTCTAATGATTTACCAAGAAGTTTTCCTTTAAGATGTGAAATATAGAACCGATTTTCCTATAGGTGTATCCCTTCTTCCTAACTATTTTCTGGCATGCATGCTATTAGATGATTGGCAATTATTCCTTCATGTATAATAATTGCATTGATTATCCCTCATTCAGTGGTTTGTGTAAGATTCTATGTAGTTTTCTCAAGCCAAAATCTATGAGTTTTGAGGCATTTTGAGGCATGGTCACTCCTCTTATGAAGGACCAAAGTGATCAACTACTAGTTACCCTTGAGAAACCTACATCCACATGCTAGATTGCCTTATAGAACTAGTTTTCATGTCCTATAGTGGCTTATTTGACCTCCTTCTGATTAATTCTTGGGTTTTAAGAGTTGTAATGATGACCTCAGAGGGTATTAATTGTGGGTAATGACAAATAGAATTTAAGTATAATGTTAAGTATGTTTATCGATTTTTTTTTTGAGTTAAACCCTTCTTTATTGCTTGCATTTTCCTCTTCGAATACATGGATACTCAAATCCCACCATACCCTACGCAACTTGTGATTGTTGTGCATAGAATATTTGGTAAACATCATGAATGAACTCAAAGTTTGTTCTGATGTATTTACCTATGTCGTATAATGGTGTATAGGTCTCAAGTCTAGTGGTATTTATCCTTTTAAGGTTTGGTGACCTTTTGATTAACCATGTCTATGTAGATAATGAGGCAAGAAGCCCATACACTAAAGAATCATTTATAGATTTCTATTGTAACCTTAATGAACATGGAATCACCCTTATAATCCTTAAATAAATTGTTGTATGCATAATCTTAGGGACACTAACCCTAAAACCTAAAATTTATTTCCTTGGGAGGAAACAATACCTCTAGCTAGAAGACTCTAGGTAAGAAAAAGTTATTACATGGATTAATTTCTTATACTATGGTAATTTTTTTATGTCTTTATGATTCGTTGAAATAATCATGGAAATGTGATAATGAGGTACATTGTAATCATTGGATCCTAATTAAATGGAAATCTTGAATCTATATTGTGTTGTATAGTAGAATTCTTATCTAGATTTAGCATGAAAAGACAGAGAGATTTTTTCATGTTGATTAGTGGAATGACAAACTCTATCATAGAAATTAAAGAGAAAGGGTTTCTTCATGCAAATGGTCTTACATTGAATCTATATTGTGATAATGTGGCACATTATGTGATAATGAGGTGCATTGTAATAATTGGATCCTAACTAAATGAAGAGCTTGAATCTATATTGTGTTGTATAGTATAAGTATTATCTATTATCTAAGTATTATCTAGACATAGCGTGAAAATACTGAAAGCTTGTTTTATGTTGACTAGTGGAATGCCAAAATATGTCATGGAAATTAAAGAGAAAAGGTTTCTTCATGTAAATGGCCTTACATTGTTGTATTTTAATTTACATACCACTAATAACACTGAAACTTTAGGCCAACACAACCTATATTTATATTTGACGTTGATAATAAAACTGCATTACAAACATGGCATGGAAAATCATAAGAAAGCTTTACATTATTATAAGATCGTGGGTTTTTTTCCCAACCGATGTTTTCTCTCTGCAATAGATTTGCAACTGCCCTCGAAATAGTTTTGGGTTGATGGTTAGACTGTCATTAGGAGAGTGCATCTCTCCCTTGACACTTCATCAATGTTTTGTAGGGGACTTTCCAATGTGTTTTCTTCCACTTGCTCATGTTGCACCCTTGGTTGTTGCTTCAACATTTGTAAAGAGATAGCTTATTTGTTTGTACCTTTTGACACAATGACAATGGAGATAACTTCTTTGCTTGTTCCTTGTGAGGTAATGGCTTCTTCGTTTGTACCTTCTTTGTTATGGTGCTTTTTCAAACATGTTTCAAAGGATAATATATTATAAGGAGAAGGATTAGTCTTTATGATTTTGTTCTTCGTCTCAATTTCCTTAATTTCCACTGATGTCCTATGAGTCTCGATTTCAATATTTTAGTGATGTCATATGAGTCTTGATTTCAATCTCTTAGTGATGTCAATGAGTCTTGATTTTAAGCTCTTGATATATGTATATTTTCCTTAAAAGGTAGAGAGATCTCTATATGAGTCTTGATTTCAAGCTCTTAGTGATGCCTATGAGTATTGATTTCAAGATCTTATAGCGATGTTTATGTGTATTGATTTCAATTTTTTTTAATGATGTATATGAGTCTTGATTTCAATCTCTTTTTTGTGTTTTGTTTAAAAAAAAATAGATATATTTTGCATTAAAAAGTTGTTCCAACTACACCGGTCAACATAATAATACAAAAAATAGAGTCTGTCCGAAAATAGAATTTTGAAACTTGTCCAAAACTTGAGGCTTACTATCTAAAGAAACATGACACTTCATAGAGGATTCTGAAAAGATACTATTGGAATAAATTCTATAGTGTATGCTTAAGATTAAACAAAATTTACAAAACATTAAACAATGATACTAGATAAAGGCATGATGATTGTAAGTTTCTTCCTGGTTCTTTGTTATGGCCATAAAGTTATTGTCCACACCCATCATTTCCACATCATCCCATTGTTATTGAATAATCTCATCTTCTTTGATTTCCTCAACAACTGACCCAATAAATAGTTTGTCATTTGAGGTAGTAGAATTGAGATTTCTAGCCAGATTCACAACCATTTGATGAAGAGAAATACACTCAACTTGAAGGAATTATATTTACCTCTTTTAACAATGAAAATTTTCCAAGATGGAAGAATATTTATTATTTCTATTTTTTTCTTAAGATTGCATCCCACCAATCACAAAGAAAATTGAATTCTTATTATCTATAATAAGATATTTCTATCTCTTCATATATTTTTTCATATCAGTGGTTTCATAGAATGCAAGTGGTTTTCTATTTTTAAGTCACCACATAACACATGAAAATTCCCAGTTCCACTTCCCACAAATTCAACTAACAAACTACCATAACATTTACTAGACCCTTTTCCAGGATTCCCTCATCCAAGTGACAACAGAGCAAGAGACTTTCAAAGTCACAGTTTATTCCACATAACCTTGGCACACTAACCTTTTGTTTTTCCACACAATGAGAGAGGAACACAAGAATCTTTATAAGAAACAACAAGAATTAAGCTACGAAGTCAGGTTGCCCATACCAGTCCAGCAAGCAACCAACGCAAGGACCACCAAGCCACCAAATGAGACACCCATGCAAACTAGGAACCCACAAGAAAGGACCTAAAATATCCTGGTCAAAGGAAAGAAAATCCCAAATTGCATTGGATCATAACATAACAAGAAACCATGGAGTTTCCCCTACAAGCATTCCATAATAATCCTCCAAATCCATTATTCCACTTATAAAAGATGTTAATCCTAGACAAAGCCCCATGTTATGTATAAAACCCCTTATTAAGCCCTAGATATTGAAGTATTACATTTCTAGTGTTATATTTGTATGTCAGCTAGAACCCTTCATTGCACCCTTTCATTATAATTGTACCCTTTGTCTCCTATATATATATATATATATATATATATATATATATATATATATATATACCATGGAGACTAGTCTTATGATCATATTATCCCATATCATATTGTATTCGAAATTGGATATATTGTAAACAAAGGTTTCCCCCTCGAATTGGACTGTATTCATTGACTTTTTATCATTTTTAAGGCGGTGGATCGTAACAACATCTCCATGTGCATCACTAATCCTAAAATTCTTCTTAAACAAGTCATTTTGGTATTTTTCTATAACCTTTTATCAGTGAAGGTTTAGAATGTGAAATTTTATGGAGTTCAAAAAGTCATATCAAAGTACTACAGGCCAAATTTCAAACTATGAAGGGTTCAAAGTTCAAAGATATATCAAGACAAAGGTGAGTCATCCATACATACTCCAATTAAGGGTTTTAAAGGTATGTAACTTACAATTGGCATAAATTTTGATTCTAAGATCTATTTTTGATGATTCAAAAATTGTGATGAAGAGGAAAAAGGGGAGAATTATTATTTTCTCATATGGAAAAGGGTTCTACAAGAAGTAATATTGGTACTCCTCATAAAAACTCAAGCATGGCATCTAAATAAACCGAAGACTTAGAAAACAAGATAACCCAATTAAAGAACCAAGTTGATGAAATGAGTGCTAGTATGTTGAAACCAGTGGATTTATCACATTCTCGGGAATCATTTAAAAAGGAAATGAAAAAGAAGATGGATGAAAATCGGGAGAATATGGAAAAGGAGATGTTAGATTTGAAAAACTCCATGACTTCCATGATCTTACATGCTCTAGATCATGAAAATGTATAGGAAATAAAGATTGAGTCCCATAATCATGATTATTAATCATTTCAAGATCCACATCATCAAGGCTTCAAGTCAACACCAAGGAACTACTTCATTCCAAAGATTGATATGAGGAAGTTTGATGGTAAAGATCCTATAACATGGATATTCTAGATGGAGTAATACTTTGATCTACACTAAGTGCCAAGCTTACAAAAAGTACCTATTGCGTCCTTGTATTTAGAAAATGATCAATTTGTTTGATATCAATGGATTTATGAAAGAAAAAAGAATTTTATTATCTCTTGGTCCATTTTTACAAATGAATTGATATCACATTATGGGGATATTAAGAGCAATACATTATTTAGTCAATTGATAAATCTTCGGGAAAAAAGGTCCAATTATAGAACACATTCAACAATTTCAAAAACTCTGTGTCATAGTAAAGAACATTCTTGAGGATAATTTGTTACATCTCTTTATGGGAACTCTAAAGGAGAACATTTAACATGAGGTGTGTCTCTTCAAACCAAAATCCCTAGAGAAAACTTTTAGTATGGAAAAGAAAGTGGAAAACAAAAATATGGCTACTAGAAGGGTGAACTCTAACAACTATAGAGAGAACCATGTTCCCTCTGCTAACCTCAATCAATTGATAGGGTTAACACCTATGCAAATGGGAAAAGTATACGAACCTCTAGAGAGAGCGCTCGTGAAACCCTAATCCCTGGTATGGAGTCCTTCCTGCAATCGTCATGGCAAGGGTATCCCCTGATCCCTCTCCCACTTTCAAAGTTGAAATTGTTGTCTTTAACCAACTGATTCTCTCCCTAGGAAATCCATCAACATTCCCTACACATTCTCAATTCGTTAAAAAACTAGATACGATCCCTGAAGTTGTGATCCCTCAAGTTGATCACTCTAGATCCCTCTCATATGCAACAAAAGGACTTATCGACCAATTTACAAGACTTTGGCCATCCCCCAGACAATTCAATCTTTGGATTGCTAGGAACTGGCAACCATTAATCAACGGGTGAATGAGCATCTTTTTCTACGGTAAGGGCTTTTATATTTTTTACTTTGAGCTAAAGGAAGATTGAGATCTCATTTTTCATAGTGGTCCTTATTTTTACGGCACTAGGGGTCTATACCTAAATTGATGGACCCTGTACTTCGATCTGAAAAGTGACGTGCCCACTACAGTCCCATTCGGGGTCCGCCTTCCTCATCTTCATTTCCATTGTTGGGGGGATAAATCTTTAAAGAGCATTGGGGACACAGTAGGAAAATACATTGACAAGTTTGAACCCAAATCTACAATGTTCTCATGCACCCAAATATGTGTTGAAGTAGATATGGAAAAAGGGCTTCCTGAAGCTATAAAACTCTCTTTGGATGATTGGAATCACATTCAAAAACTAGACTATGAGAAAATCCCTTTCAAATGCAAAACGTGTCACGAATATGGGAATTTTGCAAGAAATTGTCCAAAGAACAAGCAAGGAGTGAATGAAATAGGAGAAGCACAAGAAGATGGTTGGAAACAAGTAATAAATAAAGCAAACATTGGTCTAAATGGAGGCTTAAAGAGCGAAGAGGCAATCCCAACACAAAATACCAACTCTGGAACAATGGAGCATAGAACCAAATCCTCTAAAGCAAATTAAGGCCCTAATCAGTCTTCGCTTAAAGGGAAAATGTCGATTTCAACAAATTCATTTGAGGCACTTGGAGAATCCTTTGCATGTGATGAAAGGATAAATGAACCCACGCCTTTGGTCTCCCACGAAGATGTACCTCCATTACACCCCATGCAAGAAATGTATCTAGTTGGGGACGAATAAAGAGAAGAGGAAAATACTCAGGAAAAAAACATGGAAGAAATCCAAGAGATAGAACCACCAGACCCCCCAAAAAGAAACAAATCCAAAGGAACAATGCGGGAAAACATGGAGGAAGGAGAAATCATAATAGAAAATAAAAAAAAATCAGGAAGGCGCACAAACAAAGATGTCAGGGAAGACAACGCCAACAAAGAAAAAGCGCTTTGGAAGCAACATTCCATTGAATTCTCACTCAACAATGTAGGGAAGAGAGGTAGAAACAGGGTGCAAAACATATCTTCCCCAATGGACAAACCCCCTCCACTCATCGTCAATGAAATTCCTCTCATAGAATTGCAGAGGCTTTGGCAGTAACTCCAAGGTCGAAGCTCTTAAAGATCTTGTCAAAATAGAGAAGCCCTCTGTAATTCTCCTCTAAGACATGAAAATGGAGGACTCCTTAGTGTTAGAACAAGCTAAAAAATCTCTTCGAATAGGTGAAGGAACAACCATAATCTCAACAAGAACCTCAAGAGGTATCATGACTCTCTGGGATATGCAAACTTGGAAAGAAGAGGTAACCTTTTGTGCTAATCATTGGATTCTCACTGTTTTAAAGCATAAAGACACTAACTCAAAAATCCACCTCATAAATATAAACATGCCAAATAGATACTAAGATAAGATAGAATGTTGGTATTCTCTGTTTGTAGACTATGATACTTTGGATATGACCTCAACATTGGTGGGTGGGGATCTTAACACCTACATTTACAAGACAGAGAAGAGGGGTGGAAGTCAAGTGAGAGACCCCCAAAGTGAAAAACTATTTGATCTCATCTTTGAATGGGACCTTCAGGATATTCAACCCCTAAAATGGAAATTCACTTGGAATAATCGTCGGGCTGGACTGAACCATATAGCAGCTCGGTTGGATTGATTCCTCATCGACAATGAATTTCTTCTCTCCTCATACGAGATTTATTCCTATATTATTCCCGCTGCCATTTCATAGCATAAACCTATCTCTCTCCATCTCTCCCCTCCCCAAAACCTCGGGCCTCTGCCCTTCAGATTCAACACCCTTTGGCTCAACTCTCGCCTCGTCCCTAGCCTAGTTCAACAATCATGGTTGTTTCCCATCAACGACTCTCCAAATTGTGCTTGGGAAAATAAGATTAAACCAGTCAAGCAAGTGCCTAAGGAATGGGATAAATCTACCTTTATTCCCCCAAATAAAGAAAGGAAATCTAGGCTTTCAGAGTTAACAGATATCCAAAGAATAATAGAAAATGAAGAAGTAACTCAGGAAACTCTAAACAGGGAAAAAGAAGCATATCAGAACCTCCACTCCGTAATGAGAAGAGAAGAGGAACATTGGAGATTGAAATCTAGGAGTTTACGGTTAAGAGTTGTAGATTTGAACACTTCATTCTTCCACAAATGGGAACAACAAAGAAGAAAAAAGAATACAGTATCAAAGATCCAATCAGAGTCCGAACAAATCATTGAAAACGTCAATCAAATTAAATTGGCAGCAAGCCAACACTTTGTCGATTTGTATTCCCAAAGAAACCAAGAAGAAAATTAAATAGCCACCCAAGAGATGTTGGAGCATATTCCACAGAGTATAATAGTGGAAGACAATGCACTTCTTACTCAAGATATCATAGAGGAAGAAATACTCCACGCTATAAGGAGCCTTGATTAAGATAAATCCCTAGGTCCATATGGCTTCTCTATCGGATTCTACAAACACTTTTGGGGTTTAATTAAACATGATCTCCAACACATGTTAAACTACACCCTTCGGAAGAAGAACTCAACTTTCTTGGCCCTCATTTCGAAGGAGACGAACCCATCAAATTTATCCATATTTTGGCCAATATCTCTATGCAACTCTTCCTATAAAACTCTTACTAAGATTATTTTCGCGAGACTAAAACCCCTTCTCTCAAAATTGGTTTCTGAAAATCAAGGCGGGTTCATTGAAAATAAACAAATCACTGAAAATATAATTCTAGTTCAGGAAGTTATTCACTCCAGCAAGGGATGCAACGACAAAGGAATGGTGCTCAAATTAGATATGGAAAATTCCTTTGATCGAGTAAAACACTATTTTCTTTCAAAAGTTTTAGAACAGTATGGATTCTCCTCAGAATTCATAGATTGGATTAAAGCATGTATTGGCTCCCCATGGAATCAAATAGAGGGATAAGACAGAGTTGCCTCTTTACATTCTATTGTTGGATTCTCTAAGTTGTAAATTGGAAGAGGAGTGCATATTGGGGCGTCTTCCCGGAATCCAAATTGCTCCAGGAGTCAAAGAAACAAATCATTCCCAATTTGTTGATGACACTCTTCTACTTGGAGCCACCTCCCCTATCATTGCGAGAAGGTTCAAACGGGTTTTGGACAACTTCTTAATAGCTTCAGGAGGGAAAATAAATATCAGCAAAAGAAAAATCTATGGATGGAATATACCAGGACATCATCAATATATCATCTCTAAAATATTTGGATTTCCATTTATTGTTAATTGGAAATTCTTTAACTATCTTGGCATGCCCATTTTTCAAAGCCTCGCCTCTTCACAGGATTGGAAAACAATTTTGGACAAATTAACTAGTAAAATTCAAAGTTGGGGTGCTCGCTAGTTAAATCTGGCAGCTAAAATCATTCTCATTAAATATGCTTTTTCCGCATTAACAATCTTTCAGTGTGCAGGTCTACTAGCACCTAAAGGAATCCTTGAAAAAAACTCAAAAAATCTTCGAGGATTTCTATGGGAAGATGGGAAAACAAACTCAAAAAAATTTCATCTTGTCAATTGGACAACCATGTGTCAACCAACTTGAAAAGGAGGTTTGGCAGTTCATAACCCTTATCTCATGAATATTTCCCTGAGAGAGAATTTTCTTTGGTGCCTCATATCCGACCCCTTGGATTGGTGGAATCAAGCTATTTTATCCAAATATATTTTCTGTCCCTGAATTTGTAGTCTAGATACCCCCCTTCCCTCCTCCAACAACTCTCCAATATGGAAATTGTTAAGAATGGCAGCCCCTCTAATTCAAACTAATATTCACTGGCCTCTTGGGAATGGCGCCCTCATCAATGTCTAGACGGATATCATTTTGGGAATTGCACCCTTGGAAAAAATCAAATTTCGTAACCCCCTCAAGCTTTGGTGCATCTACAATGGCTACTCCAAGCTCCAAGATTTTTCTGAATGGACAATAAATGGCCTTTGGAAGTCTTGGAAAACTTTATCACCCCATGATTAGCTCCTTCCTCTTCTCTCTATTCTCTTAGAGAAACTTGTTGGATGCGCCCCAATCAACTCACATAGAAGGGATTCTCGTTGTTGGGGTATATCTCATTATTGAGTCAAATTAGGATATGCTAGTCTTCTTGCAGATTATCCAGGGCCACCTCTCTCCAAGATTTGGTCATGTGTATGGTCTGGACCCTCTCTCCCAAAAATCAATGCTTTCACCTAGGTCATGATAATCTTTAGAAGCGAGGCATTGTTGGCCCATCCAAATGTGCCCTATGTATGGCTTCCGAGGAAACAATTCAGCATTTGTTTTTTGAATTCCCCCTCACCGTGCAAGTTTGGGATCTCATGTTCACTTCTCTCCATCCTAAATTTTATCCTTCTTCCAATTGGAACAATATGTTTGTTCATTGAAAGCAAATATATGCTAGCAACTTCAATAAAAAACTTATCTTTGCAAGTCTTTGGAGGCAAATTCTGTTATAGAAAGATTTGCCTCACCATATGAAAACTTGCTCAGAGGGCCTTTTTCTATTTCCCTATGCAGTTTTGAAGTCCCTTTTTGCAGTTCCCAAAGCTAAAAATTGTATTTTTCCACATATACACACTCTAACAGCTATACAACATGTGTATACGTAGGTTGTGCCTTTATAGCCCACATACATAAGGATTTTTGCTCAAAATTAAAAAATGGTGTCGGGTTTCCATGTCACGTCACAGGATCCATGATCCTTGACCTTCCATACACTGGAAACGTTCTGACTTGGCCCTTCAGTTCCATTTGAAGGCTATAAATGGGCCATATCCAAGATGTGGAAGAGAGGAGAAGAATTCAACTTTGAGAGAAAAGTTACTCTGGAGAAATTATTCACTTCATATTAACTCTGCATCCCTTTGTCCTTTTAAGTTTGAACACATTGTTTAACCCCCAAGATCTTCCCTATTTGATGGAGAACCTCATTGTCTCTATTATATGAGCTTGCATTTAGTGGAGTATTGAAGTGGTGGAGGCCCAGCTGGAAGGGACTTAGTTTCTCGGTTTTGAACGCGTTGACACGAAAGTTTGTCATTCATACACTTATGTTGATTACATTTAATAGAAATACTCTTTTCTCGTTCAATTAATGTCTGGAAAATATTTGAATTGTTATTCCATGGGCGTATTTTTTATGAATATTGATGGATTATGTTATTGAATGTGCTAAATTTATATATTATCACCATATGCTTGTGTATCTTGGTTGTTGAGGACAAGTTGCAGGTGTACTTCTTTGAGTCAAGTGCTCAACGGTGAACTTCATTGAGCATCTCGAAGAGGTAGGATATTTATCTTGTCCTGTTAGCATATTTGTTTATATAGCATATTTGAGATTAGAGTTGATTTCTACAGTCATTTCCGTCTATTGTGGTTTACCCCATGCCATAGAGTGATTTTCCTCGTAACAGATTCCAAATTTCACTTGTTGGGGAATTTGGTTAGCAATAAATAAGGCCATTTTTCAAAATAAATCTCCTCCCCCTCAACAGGTCCAGACAAAAGCTTGTGGCCCTCCTTTCAAAAAATTTCTCTATCCAAAATAAACTTCCAGAAAATCAAGTTTTGCTCACAGACTCGGAGCAAATTTGGATAACCAGTCTCTTAGGCAATCGCTCCGCCAATCGCACCAACCTCACTCAAAATCCAAAATAGCACATGTGGCAGCTACGATTACCCAATAAGGAATTTTTCCAATGGCAACATCAACAAAATTATCACTTACTCATTTTTGATGGAGCATCGATAGGCAACCCAGGGGCGACAGACGTTGGGGGAGTTTCCTTCGACTCCAAAGGAAACAAGGTTATGGATTTCAGTTGGGGATCAGGTAAATCTACTAATAACCATGCAGAGCTCCCTGCATTATTCATGGGGCTTCACCTTATTCCAACAAATATATCTTCAAGGCTCATGGTTATCAGTGACTCTAATCTGATCTTAAGAGGACTTCATCAAACTCTCAATACTACGCATCCTAATATTGCCAGAACTCTACTTCAAATCAAAGAAATGGAACCCAATTTTTTTAAAGTTTGTTATTAGCACGTGTATAGATCTCATAATGCCATAGTTGACTCTTTCACTAAAGAAGAAAAAATGTTTTCTATCGGGAAACTAAGGAAAAATTCCTCAATTAGCTATGTTCCTATTCCCTAAGCAAAATGCACCGTTCCAGTGACTCCCCTTGAACATTCTATTGTTTGTGCATCTTTCCCTTGGAAAATTTCACGATACCTCCACGTGCCTCTCTCATCCTTCATGTTTCGACCTGTCTTGTGATCGGTGCCTCCCTTCATATTTTGTCCCCTTCACGTTGTAGCTTATCATTTTCGTCTCCTCCTCACCTAGGAATTGGTACTCTGCACTTTCCCCTGCAAGAATCCCTGCACGTCCTGGAGATTTTTAGGACATACGTCCATGCCCTCACCCTCGGTCAGCCACTTGTGTGGAATTCAATTCATCAACGTCATTTCGTTGGCTCTTACCCCTCGCAACTTGTTGCCTCTATCTCTCTTTGTTCGCTAGAAAGGAACGCACTTAAATTACAAAGGTGGTGGAATTGTTGGTTATCATCTCAAGCCCTAGTTCAATTGGCCTCTAGATCGCTATCATCCTCACGTAAATATGTGGCGTCGTAGCAAGAGTGACTTCCATTGCTCGGAATTCACTATAAGTAGAATTCAGGAACAAATACAAACTCAGCAGGAAGAAATCGCATCACTCAAAATGCAAGTTGAACAACAGACTCAACAGTTCAACGCTCAAGAGAAATGCCACAATGCATAAATGGTTATACTCATGCACATAGTCAATAGGAATTCATCCCTGATATGTTCCATTTGTTGGTCTCAACATCAACACGACGTCCAACAACACAACCGACCATCCAATTTTGTCGAATCTAGAGCCTAAAATGAAGCACTCCACCCACAACTGCATCCAAATGCACCTCTAGCCCCAACAACAACCCAAGTAGAAAATCCATCCCCAACAACAACTCAAGAGATTGAGGTCCAAAAACATAATCAGGTGGACACAAATCTACATTTGCACTAGTTTTCATGATTAGCAAAGTTTTGTATTTGTTCTGCTCTTTTGTAGCCATAGTCCCTTAGCATTTTTGTAGAAACAACCTTAGCTTAAATCAAAAAATGGAGACAGGAATAGGGACAGAGACATCAAGTTCTTTTGATACATTTTCATCATATGGGCAATCTGTAATTCTGGCCTTTTTTGGAGAAATCCAAACCCATTCTAATATAATTATACATGTTTCTGTTAAAAAAAAACACCTATGTAAATTGATGAAAGAAGAGAAAAGGGACTATGTTTCAATTGTGACAACAAGTACAGTAAGGGGCATCAATGTAGTGAGAAGAAATTATTCTACATAAATTGTGAAGAGGAACAATATCAAGAATTGGAACCATCACAAGATTCAGATCTAGAAGATACTACTCCAATGATATCTTGTAATGCATTGGCTGACATCAGTACTCCACAAACCCTCAATATACAAGGATGCATCAAAAAGAAAAAGGTAACCATGTTAATTGATTCTTGTAGTACCCATAACTTCATTAATTACAAATTAGCAAAAGATCTCAATTGCTTTGTATATCTAGCACTAAAGTTTCAAGTAATGATTGCAGATGGAGATACCATAAAAAAAAATCGGAAGTGTCATAGTATTAAGCTCAATATGGGGGGGTATTTTTTGGATAGTCCCATGATTCCAATCCAAATGGGTTGTGTTGATATTGTATTAGGGATCCAATGGCTACAATCATTAGGAATAATGGCTGTTAATTTTCAAGATCTTTTCATGATATTTTCCTTAGAAGGCAAGGAAATTGAGCTTATAGGTATCCAAGGGAAACCCTCTAAGGTGATAAACTCGAATAGCATGACAAAATTATTCAAAAAGGGACATTGTGGTGTAATTGCACAATTGTGCTCACTAGATGTTCAAACATCTATGTCCTCTGCTCCATTGGATCTCTAAATAGCTATCAACAATCATTCCAAGGTATTTGGAGAAATGCCTAAGGGTCTTCCACATGCTTGAGATCATAACCATGCTATTCATTTGCAACCAAGAAGTGTACCACCTAACATTAGGCCTTACATGTATCCATATGCACATAAAATTTGAGATTGAGGGTATGATCAAAGAAATGTTAGAGGTCAGCATAATTCAACCTAACCAAAGTTCTTTCTCTTCACCAATGGCGATGGTTATGAAAAAGGATGGTTCATGGAATATGTGTACATATTATAGATAGCTCAACAAAGTCGCCATCAAAGATAAGTTTCTTATTCATGTCATTGGTGAAGTATTAGATGAATTGCATGGGGCAATTTTATTTACTAAGTTGGGTCTTCATTCAAGATATCATCAAATCATAATAGGTAGGAAGACATTCCTAAAATAGGATTTAGAACACATGAGGTTCATTATGAGTTTTTGATTATGCCTTTTGGACTTACTAATGCACCTTCAAAATTTCAAAGCTTGATGAATTCTATTTCCAAGCCCTTCCTTAGAAAAATTATGTTAGTATTTTTTGATGACATACTAATCTACAACAAATCTTTGGAAGAGCATGTACAACATGTTGACAGAGTATTATAACTATTGGAAGAGAAACAACTTTATGCAAAACCTTCCAAGTGTTCCCTTGGGGTTCAGGAAGTGGAATATTTGGGTCATATTATATCTCATGAAGGTGTAAAAATGGACCCTAACAAAATTAAATCTAAGAGGGAATGGATAATTCCTAAAACCTTGAAGAAAATTAGAGGATTCTTAGGATTGGAAGGCTATTACCGCAAGTTTTTCAAGAACTATGGTCAAATAGAAGCACCTCTAACAACATTATTAAAGGAGGAAGCATTTTCTTAGACTCAAGCAACAACCAAATCTTTTGAAAAAATTAAGGATTCTATGTGTACAACTCATGTCCTAGCCATACCTGACTTCACAAAAACATTTATTGTGGAGTGTAATGCCTCAGGCCATGGCATTGGTGCATTTTTAATGCAAGAAGGAAGGCCCCAACTTTCCTTTGAAAGCATCCAACTTAAAGGAAAAAACTTACTCAAGCCCATTTGTGAAAAATAAATGTTGGCCATGCTACGTGCAATTAATAAATGGTGCCCTTACATAATAGGAAGACACTTCAAAGTAAAAACACATCATGATAGTTTGAAGTACTTCTTGGAGAAAACATTATCTTCAGAAGAGAAACAAAAATGGGTTACAAAGATGCTAGGTTATGATTTT
Source organism: Picea engelmannii (assembly GCA_009831015.1). Classification (NCBI taxonomy): domain Eukaryota; kingdom Viridiplantae; phylum Streptophyta; class Pinopsida; order Pinales; family Pinaceae; genus Picea; species Picea engelmannii. The sequence continues at coordinate 45,412 of ML778407.1, forward strand.
GAAATTATCTACAAAAAAAGAAAACATAATGTTGTGACAGATGCCCTTTCAAGGAAGGAAGAAGAAATAGAAAGTTCATTACGTGTTATTTCTATTATGCACTCTGATTAGGTGGAAGAAGCAAGGATATAATGGAAGCAAGATTAAGAGTTATGCAAGATCATTCAACAACTACAAGAGGGCCCCAATTCATTACATAATTTTGTATAGAAGAATGATTTTCTATGGTATCATGATTGCCTATATTTATGTAAGAATCCCCAACTCAAACAGAAGGTTCTTCTGAAATTGCACACTTCTCCTATAGGAGGACATTCAAGATTCTAGAAAACATACCACATGATCAAGAAGGGTTTTTTCTGGGAAGTTCTTAAAACTGATGTTCACAATTTTGTGTTTGAGTGTGTGGTCTACCAATAGAAAAAGGGAGAGACAATCAAGGCACTAGGTCTCCTACAACCATTAGTTATACCAAGTCAATGTTGGGAAGAAGTTTCAATGGATTTTATTACAAGTTTACCCAAATCTAAAGGAAACACTATCATCATGGTAATAGTGGATCGATAGACAAAGTATACACATTTTTGCTCTCTTTCTTGTCCTTATAAAGCAAGTATAGTAGTTGCAGTATTCGTGGAAATAGTTCAAAAGCTACATGGAGTCCCCAAGATTATTCTAAGTGACAAAAATCCAATTTTCACTAGAAATTTTTGGACTAAATTATTTTCTTGTTTGGGTACTCAATTGGATCACAACTCATCTTAGCATCCTCAATCCGATGGGAAAACTGAGATTGTGAATAAATGTCTAGAAGGGTAACTTTGTTGCTTTGCATCTGATAAACAAACACAATGGGTCAAGTGGTTGCCCTTGGTGAAATGGTGGTACAACACATCCTTCCATACTTCATCAAAATTTTCCCCATTTCTGGCACTTTCTGGATATCATCCTCCATCCATCGCACCACCCTTCAAAGGGATTGCAAAGGTTCAAGTAGTGGAGTACCACATAGGGCACCAACAAGAGGTTCTCAAACTATTGAAGGACAACTTGGTTATGGCACAAAATAGGATGAAACAACAAGAAGATCAACATTACGGTGAAAGGGGATTTGAAGTGGGGGATTGGTTATTTCTGAGGCTACAACCATATAAATAGATGTCCCTTAAGCAACAAAATAGGGACAATAAATTATCACCCAAATATTATGGCCCCTATAAGGTTTTGCAAAGGATTGGAAGTATGGATTACAAATTGGAGTTACCTCCATCTTCATGTGTACATTCATTCTTCCATGTTTTTGTTGGGTATGTGTTATATTCTTTGCATGTGTGTGTGTGGGCGTGTCAAATTTGAAAACTATGTCTAATGATCCCAACTTCCTTCGCTCTTTGTGTCATGTGCGTTGGGCACTTTCCTGGGGGGGTCCCAGTGGGGCTAGGATTGGCCCCCCTTGGTTATGTGTAGCATTCAGTTTCGGGCGGTAGCTCGGAGTCGTCAAGGTTCAAGGCAACGCCCCGATTTTTTTTTTGGTGCGATTTTTGTTATTTTAGCGGATTTTGCTATTTTTAGCGGTTTTCTAAATTAATCACAGATTAAGGGATTAGGGTTTTCATAGCTACGGAAAACCTAAAATATTGTATATATTCTATTGTGAATGGTGAAATTAATACAATGAAGAGTTGAAACGTGCGGCACCAAGAAAGGCTAGTTTTCTCCTAGTTAAGGGTTTCCAACGCAAATCTTTGTGTACTGTGTGTATGAGCCATTGATTTATTTCTATTTTTCTTTAGAATATGTATGCATTTATTTACTTTGTAGGTTTAAAACTTACAATTTCTTTCTTAAAGAAGGTAATCGGAAATAAGATCTTAGTCCAAACTATTTTACCAAATATTAATGAAGAAGGGAAAAGCATACTAGAACCAGAAACAATCATTGAAACAAGGATTAAATAGCTAAGAAATCGAGCAATTATAGAGTACCTCGTCAAATGGAAGAACCTGCCAGTGGAAAAGGCGACATGGGAAGATGAGTTCTTCATGTAGAAACACATGTGGTTAGTCAAGTGTTGAGGTCACAACACTTGTTTGAAGGGGAAGGACATGTTAAGCCCTAGATAAAGCCCCATGTTATCTATAAAACCCCTTATTAAGCCCTAGATATCGAATTATTACATTTCTAGTGTTATATTTGTATGTAGGCTCGAACCCTTCATTGTACCCTTTAATTATAATTGTACCCTTTGTCTCCTATATATATACCAAGGAGACATAGTCTTAGGATCATCGGATCTCATCATATCTCATCTTATACATTGAATATATTGTAAAAGGAGGTTTCCCCCTCGAAGTGGGTTGGTATTCATTGATTTTTTATCATTCTCAAGGCATTGGTTCATAACAAAAGAACCCAAGTCACTTCACAATTGATTAGTCTACTTCGGCATTAAACCATGAGTGTGTGAAGGAGTTGCAAGGTTAATGCACTTTGAATGTTGAATTTAAACTTCCTTTCCATTTGGCTTTCGTTCAAATCATATTCATAACTATGATTTGAAAAATTAAGGTATGGGGAAAGATGAAACCCCAATTTTGGTTCTTACTAGATTTTGCATTATAGCAGAGAGACCATGTTATTTAGATGATCTGCCTATTTTTTAATATCCCTTAAGATAAGGTAATATTCTATGGTTTAAAACATGTTAGCTTCCTTTTTTATTCACCTAATAATTCTTGAAAGTTTTCCATCAATTGAATAGGAGGGTCTATGCATCAATTTGATAACTAATGTCGAATCCCCAATAACAATTAGGTTCCTGATATGACTAGCATCGAGGAGCTTCAACCCCTAGAAAAGAGGAAATGTCTCCACTTGGTTATTTGGCGCTCCACCTAGACCTCGTTCAAAGGTAATCTATTGTTTTTCTTCATAATCGAGAATGATAAATCACACCTACCACCCCTGGATTAGCTTTTGAAGTACCAACAAATAGTAATAGATGTTTTCCCTAGGAATGATGCCAACTCCTAAACTCCTCTTCTCCCAACCAAATTTGTCAACTCACTCCCTAGATGGGTTTGGGAATGGATGGGTTTGACTAAGGGATGAATATTGTTAACAAACCTCTAAGTCAATCCCTCTCTTCTCGTTCCAGCATCCATATATTATGACATTTAATCCCTTTGATTTGAATTTCTTAAGCCAACAATCCATTAGCCTTATTGGTAGCAATTTTGGAAGTTATTAATATGTTGAAAGATATCCTTATTTCTTGGAATCCAAATCCCCTAGCATATAAATTTCAACATTACAATGTTGGGATGCTATATTCTTTGTAGTGAAAGTCTAGTCGAGGTGGATCGACTGATAGTCGAAGCCGAAGGAATCAACAACAAGTCATAGGTCGAGGTGGTTCGACTGGGTAAAGACGAAGTCAAAGACATCGACAACAAGTTGAAGGTAGAGGTGGCTCGACCGAGTAAATTCAAAGAGGTCAACCGACAAGAGGTCGACAGGAAGGCGCGTGGCAACCGAAAGAAAACCGAATGAATGTTGACAAGTAATCTGACTTGGTAGTCAACTGTAACATAATCTCGAGATTCGCAGGATTTGTAGCCAATGATCTGCGTGGATTTGTAACCTTTTTTGGGCGCCTTTTTTTTAGGTTTTTGCGTATTGTAAAGCCTATAAATAAGGTGTGTTGTAATGTTGTAAATGATGATGAATGGATAATCGCCAAGAATCAATAATCGTAGAGGTTGTTGGTCATGCAGATGTAAGTCGAATTGGCTACAAGGTTGTTCTTGTGTAAAGCAAGAAGGTATGGTGTTGATTTTGTCTTAGGTGTGAACCAAGGTTAGACATGTAAACTTTTATTCTGAATGAATAAGATAACAAGAGAGCAGAGTGCTCAAGGAATGTTGGTTTTCCCGGTTTGGGTTTCCAGGGTAAAATCTTTGTGTATTGTGTGTTTGCTTTGTCATTTACTTTCTTGATTAAATCTTTCTTCCTCTCTTCTTCTAGGTTTACCGTAGAAGTGTTCCTCATTTCCTAACATACAAGACACAATCTTTTAAAGACTGGTTTATTCAAGAAGGTTCTTGTATACTTTTCCATGCCATAATGTAAAGATATATTTCCAAGATTAGGCAAATCATCTTGTGGGAAATTTCTTCAAAAGAAAATTTCCATACCTACATTCAAAAAACAAATGCCTCTACGATTCAACTACATTCGTGAAAAAAACACATCTCAATGGCCCAACAATTCCCCACCTTTGAAGATTCTTCATTGTTAGTAGTTTCCCATGAACCATAATCCAACAAAAGGTATTGATCTTAGACAAGACATCCCCATTCCAAATATGTTTCCAAATTTGTAAACTAGATAGTGAAGGAAATTCAAAGAGCAAGCAATTATACCCCATTTTAACTTAATATCCAGAGCCTCTGGATCCCAATCATCTTACGTCATAAATATATTGATCCACATGAGTACATCCCCAAATATTAGACAAAAATATGTCATGCAATGGGGTGATATGGGAAGGTGGAGAAAGATGCTTCCATCCCACCCATCAATCCTTATCCAGTTTGTCCCAAATACATAAGTCAAACAAAGTTGTAATCCCTTTCCCCTCCATTCAATCCTTTAATCCTAAGAGCTCTTTCTTTGATCCCAATGGGAGTTTTCCCATAATTCCATCAGTAAATATTTTAATCACTTTATCATTCCCAAGGATCCAAGTTAATAGTGATTGAATTAATGGAACGACAACCTTACAAAATTTCCAAATATTAAATCCTTTCCCTCCACCCAAAAGGGATTCCAAACACCATTTCCTGCTTCCATGGAAATACTTCTTGACCAATACATTCTTACACCACTCCAACTGGTCACTTGTGAAACACCAAGGAATCTTTCTCCCATTGCCATGTTCATTAGTAAAGAAACTTTGACTCCCAAGCCCCCATTGTCTTTTGGAGATCTAAAAGTATTCCAATTAACTAAGTGAAACTTTTTGGTATTTACTTATCCCCCTTACCACAAGAATTTCCAAAGATATATTGCCACTTGCTACATGATGCTTGTGGGAGCTAGCATTGTTTAACACTTAAAGATGGGGAGAGCCGAAATAGTGGACTTGATAAAGACCACCCTCCCCGTGGGATCAAACCATTGCAAACCCTATTATTGTTGGTCACATAGATCGGTTTGCTTAAAGAAATTAACATCCCCAAATATTAAAAATATGTCCAGGATGATAGACGAGGGAAGTCCAAAATTCTAGAAATGGCCTAAGTGCATTAATATTCCAACCATATATTTGGCTTTTTCCATTATTAACTTGTCATCCAGAAGCATTGAGGAAACAATCCAACATTGTTTTGAACCATTCTACTATAATGGTCGGTGCACCCCCAAATAGAAGAGTAGCATCTACAAACTAAGAATTATTAATATCTCTAACTCCTTTTGTGTAACTTCGGATCCTTTGCACTCTACCTGAAATTCACTCATGCTCTAATTCCTACTCAAAACTTCAGTCATAATCATGTACAACAAGGAGGAGAGAAGACATTCCCTTCATAGTCCTCTTTTGCTCCTAGAAAAGGAAATAGACCTTCCATTTAGTAATAGAGTGTGATTCACTAAGGGAGTGTGATTCAGGGAGAGTCTACACAGAATTTAACCCAAAGAACAAAGGACTCTTCAAACCCAAATTTACAAAGAGCATTGAACAAAAAGGTGTACCTTACCCTATCAAACACTTTTGCGATGTCCATTTTAATAATCATGTTTTATTTATTTATTAACTCCATTGGAATGTATTGCCTTTCAAACCAAAATTATATTATCCACATGTTGTCTTTTTGGCATAAATATGTCTTGATTCTCGCAAATGATTCTAGGGAGAATCTTTTTGAGTTTGTTGGCCATTATTTTTGTCAAAATTTTGTACAAGGAGTTATACAACGAAATAGGTCGAAATCTAGAGAATGGGTTAACTTCTTTAGGGATGAGCACTGAGAAGAAGGAATTGGTGCTTCCCCAGACTTCATTATTTTTTTGTGAATGGACTAGCATTTGCCTTAGGTCATGCTTGATGATGGACCAACATTTGTCTTAGGTCATGCCTGATGATGGACCAACATTTGCCTTAGGTCTTTTTTTTTCTTACTCGTGAAAGTAGAAGGTCTCATGATTCCAAGTTAGTTTTTGATTAATGTAAAATTGTTTTTTTAAATAATGAGATTCCTCATAGTCTTTGAAAATTTGATAAATAATGTGGTCAACAAAATTTGTTGAATTAATTCAACCAAACTCAATCAAAAGGTCTAGTTTAATAGTTCTACATTTTTTTACTTTTTTAAGCTACTATCACTTAAATCCGATAAATCAATTATTGGTGAAATCACATTTTTACATTGTTTAAATTGCATTTTTGAGTGCATAAATCAATTCAGCACCCTCAAAAAACTATAAAACACCTGGAACATGTAATCTCAACCACTGGAATTTAAAATTCCATCCATCCTTCTGAACTTCCTTGACAAAACTCATCCCAAAAAAATGACAAAAAAAAGATAAAAACATAAAACATTTAAAATACATTCCATCAAAATATAACCCAAAAAAATACTTTTGAATCATTCACTCTATTCAATTCAACTAACACTTCATGCTTCTTTTTATGAGTCTCATACACCAATTTGATGTGGCTTGGCCGTGACCTTAAAAATCATCATCATCTAAAAAATCTTTAAAATAATATTATCATCTAAAAAAATATTTTTATAAATAAATAAATTTATCATCTAAAAAATCTTTAAAATAATATTATCATCTAAAAAAATATTTTTATAAATAAATAAATTTAGCTTTAATTGATGTAATTAATTTTTGTAAATAGATAAATTTAGATTTAATTGATGTAATTAATTTTTGTAAATAGATAAATTTAGATTTAATTGATGTAATTAGAGTGAAGAGTAATGATCTGGTCACTAACTTTTGTATATTTAAATAACCGATCACTCAAACAGAATCTAAAATTAATTTTCCGGCCTAGCGGATTCGAACACTCAAATAAACAGAAAGTGAAAAATCCAAAATCCGACTTGCCGGATTCGAACCAGCGACCTAAGGATAACAATGAGGATTTCGTATCCCACTACAGTCCTCCGCTCTACCAACTGAGCTAAAGTCGGCATATATATCCAAGGTAAATTATTTTATTTTATTTATTTTCACAACACCCTCGTGAGTCAAAACTCAAACTGGATAAATGTAATCTTTTCACCTTCATCAACACAACAGTTAAGTTTCAATGCACGTAGAGATAAGAGGGGCTCTTACATTTTATTTTATTGAGATGCCAATGTTAATGGTAAAAAAAAAAAAAAGGAAGAAAACAATAATAATAAAATTAAAATGATTTTTTATAAAAGAAGATGATTTGGTTTTGGATTATTACTTATTTTGATTGGTTAAAAGTATGGATGTAAGGAAATAGGTTCGCCACTCAAGATTCAAAGACATCTAGAAGTGGAAGTGTATTTCTTTAATTACATATTTAAGACTTGAGATTGTATCAATATAAACTAAACCAGTAACCCAAAATATTGTAGATACTTTTTTTCTTTCACTCTCATATATGTTTGATTTATTATTAAGAGAAAGTCAAATGTCCATTAAGATAATTAAATCCCAGTTTTTATATTTATATTTATGAAGGAATATTATTCTCTCAATAGTTTTGTCCATCAAAATTTATGTAATTCATTAAACACTATCTACATAAATTTGGCAAGAATAAAAGTGTGTCCCTTTAAGTGCATATTTTAATCTTGAGATTGTATCAATAGAGACCAAACCGGTAACCCAAAGTATTGTGCGCATTTTTCTACTTTCACTCCCATATATATTTGATTTATTATTGAGGGAAAGTGAAATGACTATTAAAAAAATACAATCCTAGTTTTATTATTGATTATATTTATGCTTATGAAGGAATATTATTCTCTCAATAGTTTGGTTGATCAAAATTTATGTAATCTATTAAACTCTACAATCTCAATATTAGTTGATCATATTGATCGTGAATAGTTGTGTTGAAGATGAAGAGAAAATAAATGAACACTACAATTTTATTGCTAGTTGATCATGAACATTGGTGTTGGGTCCAAGTTAGTGAGACGCCTTTTTGATACAAAGTTAAGGCTATTAGAGATGAGAGGAATCGACAATGGATATTTGGAAATGTGGTTATGGCTTGCCTCCAAGTATTGATAACTATTTCGGATTCCCCAAAGTTTAGCTTAGGTGAGTTTTGTCGTTACATTCAAACCATATAAATATTTACTTCCATTAGTGGAAGAGATGGCGAGCCTATTGTGAAGCACATGTGTGGGTTCTACTTGGAAAAGGATGTGCATGTTATTCAATAATATTGATAGTGTTGAATTTTTCCACATGCCCATAAATGCATTGATAGTTTTATGTTTAGTTTTGAAGCAGATTTGTAGATGATTAGTTGTGTAAAGGGTATTAAAATTTAGTATGTATAACTAAACATCTAACCACTTTAGAATTAATTTTATATACTTTCTCTCTCACACACACATATTCAACTAAAAAATAGCAATTATTATTTCATTATAAAATGGAAATCACATTCTTGAGGTGTTCAAAGCATGATACAAATAAAAACAAGTACAAGTGTTGCACACTGTACTTACAAGAGTTCATGTACATATTACACTTACAAGATTAAAATTAAATAATTGATGTATATGTGAATTTTTGTCCTTTAAAAAATAGTCTTCAATCTTTTTCTTTTTCCTCTTCTTCTTTTTAACTTCTTAACACCCCACCAAAAAAATCATATAACTAATTAACTAATTGTAAGTTAAAAGACGAAAAATGAAGATTTTTAAAAGGAACCAATTCCTCATGAAAATCCAAAGTATGTTATGATGTTTTTTGTTTCTCTTCCATATATATATATATATATATATAAGTGCATGCACATACTACTACAAGATTAAAATCAAATAATAGATGTCCATGTGATTTTTTCCATTCAAAAAATAATCCTCAATCTTTTTTTTCTTTTTTCTTTTTTTAACTTCTTTCGACTCCAACAAAAAAATCACATAACTAACTCAGTGTAAGTTAAAAACAAATAAAGACTCTTAAATAAAACTAATTCTTTATCAAAATTGAAAATATCACTGTCATGATGTCTTTTCATTTTTCATTCTACTTCCGTGGCTAATTCTGGTTAGAGGTAGAGAGTTTGCATTCTAACTATCCCTTTGGTTCAACCAAAAAACCAGTAGTATTTTTGGTGAGCCTTGATGTCAGTTCTACAGACTAATTATTGTGTACTTTGACCTTTTTCTGCTTTTTGTTTTGCAGCATGCATTACAGTTTTGTTTTCACATGTGAAAAGTATAGTGTGCATCTTTGATTGCTTTACGATCTGGCATTTGGAAATAATGGAGATTTGTTTATTTAAATTAGTTTAAAAGTTTTAAGTTTTGAATTTTTCCAGTAATTATTGGAATCCTACTATACATATAATTGTTGGTGAAATAACATTTTTTTGTTTGTTTAAATTGTATTTTTGAATATATAAATAGATTCAATGCCTTGAAAAATTCCGGAACACTCTTCTCATTGTACAGACTCAAGAACTCAAATCTACAATTCCTAACCAGATTTTGTGTAATATTAATTGGAAAAAATACCCAGAAAAAATACAAAACTTAGAATGTTTAGACTTCCTCAATATTTAGTATGGATGATGGCTTTCTGTGTCTAATTTGCACTGAATTTCTTCTTATAAAGGCTTACATTGATAGGCCTAAAACTTAAATTCCTTTGGGATCTGTTTCAAGTTAATATTAGTCTGTTGTGTTGCAGAAAATCAGGGGTATTAGTGCTCTTCTAAATGAATCTTGGGGTGTTTGTGTTATCTCTAGAAACTGTGTTATGCTTTGGCACTTGGATTCTGTGTACTCTGCATTTAATGCTCGCTGTTAACTTGCCTTATTGTTGGTAGTGTTCACTTGGATACTGTTTGGCTTGTTTCTGATTTTAGGTGGTTTCCACTTCTGGGGCCATGCCTGACCCTATGCCATTTTCGTTTTCAGGTGGGAACCAGTTGTGCAGTTGGAATGGGTTTCCATGTATAATTGCAGCAATTGTAGATCAGGGTTATGTTGGATTGATTTATATCCATGTTCTAAAGGAGGTGATTGCTGTTAACTTCATGGTGGGGCCAGTTGTGAAAACATTGCTTTGGCTCGTGATTAGATTTTGTCCCTGGGATATGGTAAAGCTAGGCAAATCTTAAGCAACTCACAGGTTTCTCACCACTGGTAGTCCAAAACAGTGCAGAATAGGAGCAATTTCTAAAATATGGAAGAAAATGTGGCAGTGTAATTCTCTATTGTAAATAATGAAAAGTTGCATTGTAAATAGAAAAAGTTGTATTTCACTGATTGATAATACAACTTTAGACCAACAACTTTCCATTAATTTAGTGGGAGTAATAAATAACTTTGATTAATTTTCATTATTAACTTAGTGATAAGTTATTAATAAAAATAATTAGCAATTCTCAATTAATCTGATGATAAATAATGTGACCAGTAGATTAAGGAGTTTAGAAACAAAATAGCTCATATATAAAATATTTGAAGCCTTATTTCACATAAGTGGACTTGGGCGTAACCTAGGAGAATTTCATGCATTAGATGTTCTCCTCTCTCCTCAAGCTTATTGACTTAGCAAACCATTGCGCACACAAAACTCTATGTATTTTATTAATCAATTAAGCATATATTTATACAAGAAGTTTTCCTCAAGAGCATAGCAAACTCATGAGAAAATCTTTCAACCACACACACATAAGTAGGATCTAATAGTTGAAGAAGATCTCTCACAACTAACTAGATCTAACAAATCCAAACCAATATCTAATAAGGTAAGCATTAACTCTAACATATTATGGACAAGAGTATTTTTTTTTACAAGTGCTCAGAGATTTAAAATTGGTCATTGACTCTATGAGGAAGAAAGCTCAGGTTTCCAATCTGGGGTTGCAGTCACTTGTTGAGCGCCTCTTTGTTATCTCGGATCTCTTTGACCAAATTGATTTATTTCATGTTCCTAGGGAATTGAACAGTGATGTTGATATGCTCTCAAAGACCGCTCGTGTGATCCACGAACACCATTATCTCATTGAAGAATACCCGATGGATCAAAGGCTCCTAAGTGCTAGGCCACTCTCAGAATAATATTTTGAATGTAAGGAATCATTTTGATTCTCTTGATATTTTTTTGGGCACTACCTCTTAAATCTTGTTTTGGTTAAAGATTAGCTAAGCACCTCTAAGGATTGTTATTTCATCATTTTAATTGAAATTAAGTTTTTTTAAGAAAAAAAAATGGAGTTATATAATATATTAAATTACCATAATATTACAAAACTATAAATTTACATACAAAATAGATTATAAACATATATTTATTAGCATACAAAAATGTTGTGTTTAGGAAAACAACTTGCCTTACCTTTCCCTATAGAAAACTTTGCTATGAAGCTTGAGGACCAAACAATAACTTGATTATGTGCCTTCATCTTATAAGTTTGAGCCATTTGCTTAATTGCATCATCTACATGCACTCAAAACTCAAATGGATATAAACCTTGATAATGAGATTCAACTTTGCTGTGAAGCTTGAGGACCAAACAATAACTTGATTATGTGCCTTCGTCTTATAAGTTTGAGCCATTTGCTTAATTGCATCATCTACATGCACTCAAAACTCAAATGGATATAAACCTTGTCAATGAGATTCATCAATGAACAAAATGAACTCATTTAATGTACTTTATGGAAGATGTCAAACAAGGTTATGAGGGTCATAATGGATAAAAATGTTGAAAATAAGCTTAATAATGAACAAAATGAATCATTCATTATGCTATATGGAAGATTGCAAACAAGGTTATGAGGGTCAAATATGACTCAACCATGCTTGGAAATTTCATTCACATAGGTGTAAAAACATAGATGTGATGTTGGAGAAATCATTATCAATGTAGGAGATTCAAGTTGAAAACTTTCTCTCACCACTTATTCATAATTGTCTTCAATAATTTTAGCATTTTTTTCAATCAAGACATTTTGCTCACTCTAAGATGCATCATACCATTCTTCAAAAACATCAAATGTCCACATATCATTATTCACAAACATAGTGGGGTTTATTTTTTTTATCCTTATTTTAGTCTAGTCGTTATATGTGTATTTACTATTTTTTTGCTCTGGACTGTAACAAGTCCATGCAACAATAGATTGCAAATGATCTCCTTCAAATGTACCTTGGATCTTACAATTAGAGTCCATTCTTCATTAGCCGCCCCAATTCACTATGAATCGTCGGTCCATACGACCATAGGCGGTGGCCATGGGCTAATCCCTTAGAGCGCTTATCAAGATCGACGATTGACTATATTTGGGGGTTGGAGGCTTTTCACAATCCCAAGGCAAAATTCCCCCGAAATCCACAATCAAACGACATGTGGATTAGCAATCTACGGTCTATATGATTTCCCATCCTGAGCTTTTAATAACTTGTGCACTTAGCTACTATGTGAAATCCACCACATTCGTTGATCTTCCACCTTGCCACGATCGAGGGTTGAGGTTGTTTCTAGCTTCCAGTGGAAATCTAACAACCTACGTTAATCCTAGCTCTAGATCCAACGGTTACACCTATCTTCGGATCGCCATCGATCCTAATAGTGATCAATGGTCGATTAGTAAACCTACAACACGTGTTTGTCTCTCAATACTCACACTCACTCGATCAAACATATAATTCATGCATAAAAGTTACACACAAACCAGAGTAATACCAACACATAAAATACACAATTTCCATTTGCTATTCAAGCTCGATTACATTGTGTATGGCCGCTAAGGGCTTGGCCTGGATTTTACATTATGCAAACGATTCTCAAATGCCTGAAGGTTCACAATTTAAACCATGAATACAATATAGATTAGATCACTGAAAGGATTCGATGTGATTTCTAAGATCACTCGTGATCCCTAAAAATTGGGATATCACAACAATCATTAACAACCAAATAACAACTCAATTGAATTTAGAGGAAATTGTATCCTCAAGGCCACGTCCACCTTCTAGAAAGGTTGAAAATTGAATTTGACTTGGGGTGGGTTGATGCTCTGCATCTTTTGTTTTTGAAAAGCTATTATAAATGTATCTATGAGTTTTGAGGGTAGCTTTCGCCCATAATTTTATATGTATTGTAATCTAATCCCACTAAAAGGATTAGGGTTATAATCTAATTTTAGTTAATGTATTAGAATTAATTGATGTTGTAGAATACCTAAATATTATATTGTGAATAATTAAATTAATATACAATGAGATACACATGTGTGGCTCTAAAGATTGGTTGAATATACCAAAGGTTCATTCGTTCTCCCACTTAAAAAATTTCAAAATAAATATTATGTATATGGTTTATGAATATGCCATTATTTCTTTTGCTTAAGATTCCATTAATTTTATTGAATAGATTTATCAATCTCTTTAGTGTATCTTTACTTTGTATCTTCATTTTATGTGAATTGAAATAATAAATCTATAACATAAATTCCTATTTTTTTCCATCACATCTGTGTTAGTCATATTAGAATATATACCCGTGAAATATTTGAATTATCATAACTCTATTGCAAACTCAAATCAAACATTTACTAATTGTACTAAAATTATGTACTTAGTAACGGATAAGTAGAACTTGAGAAGTTCTTGCGGAAGCTATTACAAAATGCAAATTTGCGGAAAATACATAAAAATCACATATTTTCAAACTTTAATATCTTGGCCTCCCATTTGAGAGGATGGATTTTTTTAAGCATGTAGTTTTTAAATAAATAATAAATATGATTTTTTTTTGTTTGTTTGAAAAAGCTCATGCAATGTTACTTATTATGGCAGTCTCAATTACAACCTAAATTTTAAATTTATAAAAAAGTGGAAAGTCATTAATTCTAAGTTGCAACTATATTAAAGTCTAATTAAGTTTAATTATATGGTCATTACACATGTCTCAATGAACTTTGAAAGAGTGTAAAAATATAAAATTAAAAGAAAAATCATAAATGGTAATTAAAATAATTTTGAAAATAAAAAATATATTTAAAAAATAAATTTTAATTATTATATTACCTTTGCTGGATAGGTGGGAGCAAAATTTTATCCTTTTACAATGGAGAAAATTAAAGAATTAGAAGAGAAAGAACGAACTCAAATGGAGACTATGTCTCATTTAGAGTTTCTTTCCCACAATCACGATAACATCTCCCATAAGGTTAGTGATTAGCCATTTTTCATTTTGGTATAATGTTTTTGGAAGATGATAAAGTAAAAATGAGTAATTCTTTTTTATTTGTTTTGTAATATGTTAGATTGGTAATTCGTTATTGTTTATTTTGTTATAATGTTTTTTAAGATGATAATTAGTATTTAGTTTTTGTTTTGTTATAATGTTTTTGTAAAATGATAAATGAAAGTTTATTATTTAGTTTTTTTTTTTTTTTATTTTATATATATTTTAATAATAATTAATTAAAGAAAATATGTTGAATAAAAGATTTGTTATTGTTTTTTATATTTATTTTTATTATTGTTTTTTAAAGGTGAAAGAGATATTACTTCAACAAAAAATTATATGTTTATTTGGTGGAAATGGCTTTGAAAAAGGGATATCCATAAAAGAATTTATATGTTTTGTAAGGAATCTATTAATAGAGTTCAATGATAGCATTTATATCATCTATATCACTGGATTTGACTTCAAAGAGACAAAGGAATCAAAGCTCACAGATACCATTTACTGCTTCAATTGCCCATTAAAAAACCCTGGCATGCCACAAGTTGAGATGGAGGGGATCCCTTTGTTAAATTTATTGGAGCATGATGCTATAAGATTTTGGACACGTTTTAATTCTTTGAAGAAAAAGATGTATGAAAAAGACGACAATGACAGATTGAAAAGACTTTTAAACTCTATTGGTTATCACATTCCATGGATGATATTAATAGATAAAGACAGAGAAATAGTTACAAAAAATGGGAAATATATTGTTTCCTTATATACAAGGAACATGGAAGATAAAGCAAAGGGATTGATGCAAATCTTGATCAAGGGTTCCAAGGAGGACAAACAACAAGCATTGTTTGAGTTAGAACAAAGATGATGTATTTAATACTATGTATTATAAAGAATTACATTTTATTTATTATTTTCAATATGTTCTCTCATTTTTATTTTATTATAATAATTTTATTTCTTATAATTAATTTTTAATGATTAGTTTAAAAAAAAAATTACTTCATTTTATAATTTTTTTTCTTTTTTCTTTTACATAATGTATTATAAAAAAAATACGTTTTATTTATTATTTTCAATATGCTTTCTCATTTTTATATCATTATAATTTTTTTCCTTATTATTTATGATTAGTTAAAGGAAAATAATTTTACTTCATTTTATAAAGTATATCTTATTTACCTTTTTCACATACTTTATAGTAATTTTTATGGTTAATTAAAAAATAATTTTGCTTCATAATTTATTATTATATTTTAATATAACAAAATCTACACTACCTTCTTTCTTTATTTTTTTATAAAAAATATTTATTTAATATTTTTTAATAAAATCTATTATATTTAATTACAAATTATAAAAAGCAACATATACATTTTTTTTTAAATTTAATTCAAATTAAATTATATTGTTTTCATAAATCTTATTATATTATTTGATTACTATCCTTAAGCTAAGGCTTATCCGACCACTGATTAGAATTTCTCCTAAACTACCACAGGATAACAACAAAAGAATGGGGCGCGAAGATGTCTATCATTATATGATCAAAGCAACGTTGAAGGAGGTTGTGACAAATTAGCCAGCCAACTAAAGCCAGTTTCATAGAGAAATAACACATTTGTATATTTTTTGAATATTTTAATTTAAATAACATATTTGTATATTTTTTAAATATTTTAATTTAAAGAAGCATTTGTTGCATAGGTTTTAGAAGTAATATTTCACCTTTTTTTACATCATGAGGAAAAAGGGAGGACAAAAGATAGCCCAAAAAG